>CAXKVY010004317.1:0-54920 GCA_964058915.1 Tetropium fuscum
CGAAAGCTCTTTCCCAAATTGTGGTATTAGGAAATTGATACATTGCCTGTTTTTAATTTTATATCATCCATATTTCGTTTGTTTCTTGGTGATCTAAAGAATTATTCAATATTTCGTATATTTTCTTATATATTATTATCATGTAAGAACTAATTTAATCTTACTCAAAACGTCAGTGGAAATAGTATAGTGAGTTAGTTTAATGGTTTACGATACATTTTTACAGCGCTTAATTTTTATATTAAAATTTAATAATCCTACAAATGTTAAAACTCTCCGCTATCATCAATAGTAATTTAAAAATATTATGAATTAAAAAGATATCATGTTCAATTTAAAGCGCGTAATTCCTTACTTAGTTTATCCCAGTCGGACACTACACACTACACTGTAGATTTATGTGGTTACAAAATTATAAAATTTCAATTAACCTTATTCATTATTTTTTAAATTATGTACAGCAATCACATCTAATCGGCAAGATGTTGAAATAAAAAGTTTCAAAAGGAAAATGAGCCAATATATCATCGTGACACTGTTAAGTAAGGTTTCAGAGAGTTCCATTCCCAGGGAGATCTTCCTTTTATCTAATTTCGGGTCACATTCCAAGTAAAATCTTAACTGAAGCTCCTCGCTTCAAGTTAAATAACAACAATTATACGTTAATTGTCTTAAAGCCTGTTTAAAATGTATCCATTAGTAAAACTTTCAATAAACTGAATACAATTTGGATGCTGCCATCTGCCCTTATGAATTGCTAATTCTTGTATTGTATCACATTTATCCCAGTAATTACATTATAACGGATTCATGAATTTAAAATGATATTATTCATGAACTTTTGAGAGATTTAAATTATTTTGATTGTGCCAAATTGAAGTTTTATTTTCATTGCTATTGCCGTTAACTAATTAAAATTCATGTTTCTGTTGGTTGTTTATAAGCGATATGAAACAGTTTCTTTAAAATATTAATGAAATACAACAAATAAATCGGGACGATTGTGGACTAATGCTAGCTTGAATTAAACGTACTGGCTTAAATTGAAAATTAATCATTAATCCAAGATGCTGTATAATTTTTATATTTTCTTATTTCTTTGTTATTTTTATTTACAATATTAGGGTTTATCTTGATATGGTAGCAATAAAACTATTGATAAAAATATTTGGAACGTTCTCGATTTTATTTATATCAGTTTTATCCAAGCAAGGACCATATAGAACATTAAAATAGTTAAGTAAGAGTACCAACATATCTGCAACATACTAATTTCTAGACGCCAAGATAATAAATTGCGATTTGGAGGTAAATATTTTAAGTTGGAATACGCTTTTTCCGTATATTTGCTTATGTGTTTTTTAACTCTTGAATCTGTATCTAATTCAACCAAAATTTCATGCTATTTTGGTACATACGAAGTCATTACCTCCTACTGTAACTTTTATCCCCACCTCGACCAGATTTAAAGAGCAGATGCCTTTATTGGATTTATAATTAATTTATGACGCTTCGACATTGTGACGTCTTTACAAATAATTATTAATAATATCATTTGCACAATTTAAGATATTATGAAAAACGAAAAATATATTGGCGTTGGATTTGCCATTACTTGTCTCTAACAACTGTAATCTATTATCTAGATGGTTCTAATAAAATGTATCGCAGTGTCTGAAAACCCAACGTAACTAAAAATAGGTAATAAAATTTCGTGGCTGATCGTTTCAAATGCTTTTGTATAGTCTAGTAAGATTAAAGCAGCTTATAATATATTTCTCTTGGGGAAAATATCAAGGAAAAACGACATATTGTGATACCAGCATGAAACTCGGCATAGTTGTAGAAAAATAATTTTAAGAAATTTGACGTGTAGCGCCCCTCTGCGACCCGCATGATGCTCGCTACTGACAAAAATATCTATTGTTTTTTTCAATTTTGGCAATATTATACTCCATCGTATATAATTCGAGGATGAGAAATTAAAAAAATATATCACGTTGATGTGACCTCAACTATCTTAACTATCCTGATTATAAAACAATAATCAAATAATCGACAAGGGAATGTGATGAATGTTTATAAAAAATGTGATAAAAATATAAAACAAATTTCATAAGAGTTACAAACATTTGTTTGATTAGTTATTTATTATCAACCAATTAACTTAAATTTTTTTTAGCAAGTAAAATAATATTTTTTTCAACAAAATGAGAATGAAAACAATATCTGTATAAGAGGGATAGAAATAGAAAAAAAAAGCTATATTCGAGTGGTCATATTTTGGTCCATTTTTAACCCAAAAAATTTTTCGACCAAGCATTTTAAAGGAAATTTTGTCTATTATTTTTTTATAAAGCAATGCCTATATCTATATCTGACTCAAAAAAAGTTATAGGCAAATAAGCAAACAAAAAGAATCAAAATTTTTGGCCTTTTTCCTCTTTTTGTTCCATTTAAAAATATAAAAAAAATTTTAAAAAAATGTTCCAACATTTTTTATAAAAGCCAGTTCGATGAAAGATTCAATTTTCTACAAAAAGTTTCATATAAAGTATATGGGAATTTTGCTTTGTTTACGGGATATATTTCACCCCTATATCCAATCCCTCCCTCTAATTTCCTTCCACCCTCTAATTTAATAGCACTCGGTGGTTTCTTTCTATAAGGCAATGCCTATACCTATCTCTGGCCCAAATAGGCAAAGAAGCCCAAAAAAATAAAAATCGAAATTTTTTCCTTTGTACTTCTATTTGTTCCAACATTTTCGGTATAAAAAAATGGTTTTAAATTTTTTGTAAAAGCAATTTCGATGAGAAATTCAATTGTAGATTCAATTGTAAATCCAAAGTAACTGATAATATAAATAATACAATGATAATCGAAATACCAAACTTAATATTAAGGTACAGCTAAGTTCCAAATCTAGATCCAATATAAATTAAGTAGAATATTTATTAAACAAATATAATTTGTCTTGCTTAGGAAGGAAATCCTGTAAAAAATTAAGGCAGTTAATCTGTTAAATAGACGTAGTGGCTTTTTAAATACAGAACGATATGATGAAGTAAGAATTAAGAATATTCCATATAATTTGAACTATTTGCCATTATAAAATTATCAATCTTCAATAACTCAAAGGCAATGATGGATATCTCATGACAGAAAACATTAGGTAATCAACGTTTTTCATAATTGAGTGAAAGGAAGCTATTTATAGAGCAAAACTAAGATGAAATGTGTTCATCTGAAGTTTTATATAAAATATTCATGGCCCGACTCACTGATACAATTTGGTTGTTCATAAAACATTAAACCCTAGCTAATTCAGTTAGTAGTAAAGCATGAAAGGTGTCCAAAGTTCCGCTTCCAATAAAAATGTACTACATTTTTCTGTAACTTTTTTCTCCTACCTATTTAAGGCAGGTTTCAACTTATTATGTACACATTGGATATAACTACCTGCTTTGTTTGTAGGTCCAGTCACTGAAGACAATAACCCAAAAGTTTTCAAATTTTCAGATAAGGTTGGAGATATATTACTAAAACATCTCATTTGGCAACTCATTTAAAGCTCCGGAACATTATAAAAAATTGAAGGAAGAGTAATTATTTGCTATAACAACTAAAACTTACAAAACTTGTTATAACTAAAAATTGCAAAAGTGGTGTAAACTGAAATATATGTCAAGTAATTCATTGTAAATAATATCCCAAGCTTGCAAACTCTTTTTCTTACCGGTTCCATACTAATTTTTGAAAGTTAAATAATTTTATAAATGTAATTGTATTTACATTTATAAAATTTGTAATATAGATAGTAGTATAGATGAGTATAAATATATAATTAAACAAAGAGAAATATGTCAATAATTACGGTTATTATCACCGAACATATACCTTAGATAACTAGGACACATTTCTATGTTGACTGATCATGATCAATTTCATCGTGACCTAATCTGGCACTAATATGATTGTGTCACTACCGATATATTTTTTTATAAATGTTAGAATTATTACATTTTCTGTTTGAGATGAACGGGTATAAGATTTTTTAAATAAATTAATAAAAAGTAAAAATTTGTTAACATCTGGTAAGTTTTACATACTACATCATAAAATCAATACTTTTATATATTAAAAATAAGCTTTCTAATTTGTATTGAAATTCTATTCCTATCTAGCCCTAACTTAATACTGGTCTAGCAGGCTTTTGCTACCTTTGGCCGAGCATTAACGAGATGGTTATATTTGCCACCCAACTAATTCCATTACATCGCATTAAATGCGACAGGAAACTATAAAAGTTGGGCTGAGAAGCAACGGAGCATTGTCCTGTTCTGTTAGATCCAAGTTGAAATTTAACATTAGCAAAACTGTAGCATCTAAATGAGAACCATATCGAAGGGTTATTGTAAACAACTATATTATGATATTCTAATATTATGGAACCGGTTTTTTATTATTTAGTTATTTGATATTATTAAGTCATTAAAGGTACTATCTAAGGATTCATCTGGATACTACCCAGGTTAACGTAGCAACTTCCTAGAAAATTAATTAATAAATATATCATAAAGTTCATTAACTATTGCTGAGAATAACTGGAAAACGTGCAAGAAGCATATTATCTTCAATTATGTTCTGCCACTATCGGATAAAAAATAGGCCATGAGAAAATGCTTACCTATTTTACTTAACTGCAATCGAATTTAGCAGAATTATTAAAAATGGGGATTTCGTATTTTCAATCAAATAGTAATTTAAATGGATGTATTGATTATTGATGTATCTATCATATCTGTAGAAATGAAAAAGAAAAATACATGATAGAAAAATATTTAGTGTACTATTATTAGGAAAATAATAGAAATAAATTTGGGTACCGTTATTCGATTAAATATTCAGTTTATTTAAGATTTTTTTATACGCTTGTTGCACATACGCGAAACAAAAAGTGCTTTTATCAAAAGCACTGGGCATTATTGGCGAACCTCATATGTACAGGAACTAAAATAAATACAAGATATAGTTAATAGATATAGTTAATATTTCTGTATGTTTATATACATACATACCTTTGATGGTTAGTTAGTGAATTAATTTTTCACTGTGGGACTTTGTTTGAACTAGCTAGGAGGTGAGCGGGATGCAGGGGGACACGTAGAAGGTTCCTTTTTTCGGGATTTCGCTTATTATCTCACATATACGATCTATCCAGTATATGTGCATCATTGACCTTGATAGATTTAACTTAGCGCCAATTATCGAGTGAACTCCCTTCTATCAGAGGAAATCAAGGAAGTTTATTGCGAATTATTATTGTCACCGAAGCAACCAGTTAGCCAAGTTTTGGAATAACTTTCATTAGACTGCAATATTTAGTGCGATCCTAAATATGTGGCGAATGCGCCGGTAATAATGATATTTCAACTATATGACTTCAATTTTCACATAGTTGTAATGAACGGACAAGGACCGAAGTCGAAGTTACCTTAAAATATATTAAATACAGAGGCTTTTAGGGCAATCAGTTAAATAATCATTTGATCGAAATGCAGACATATAGTTGTCATTTAATACGTTAACGACTTTAAGAGGTTAAAGAAATTTTGGACTGTTTTCTAAATACTTCACGATGAAGTCTCTCATTACCACCATAATGGTGGTAATAGGCTTTCAATAAGTTGAATAATGGTTTTCTTTTGTAATTTTCAATTTAAATAGTGAGTCAATATGTAACATGTAAATGGTGTTTTATTGATTTAACATTTACCTAAATTAATGTTGTTTCAGTTCGTCATATTGACCAGTCTTTCCGTGTGAATGAAGCTGAGAACCTGGGTGATACTTGACATACTTCGTCTGCCCTATTATTAATATCTGATACACCTTCATCACTCATAATCGAGGTCATGACACAGCAATCGACATAGCAATGACAATGTCTCCAAATTAATCTTGTCCCAACGCAACATTACTATGGTTACGAAATTGTCAATCACTGATTACAATAGGTGTGACCACAAATAATATACATTAAAAGTAGTGAGGAATGAAGCTTTTGACCTAATAATAGCAATATTAGAACTGTGCCTGAAAAAAAAATCAATCCGAACCACAACAGCGTCCGCAGAAAGTGTTTGCTTTATTTGAATCGGATAAACGCGTTGCCATTGGTTCGACGTCACATGCTTGCTAGGTCTGCAGGCGCGATAGATCAACCGTACTCCGTACTGTACAGCGTTAGGTTTATTCCGTGACGTTCTCGTTAGAACGAGGTCTGCATATTATTCACAGTATTATCTAGTAGTGCCTTTATTATTTATAACGTCAAATATATAGTTTGTTTATTGCTTGTTATCAAATATGGGGCAGGGTTTCCAGAAATGAGATTCATATAATTTGCCGAACGTAGACGTGATTATGATTATATAACCAGCCCCAATCCAGTGGTGTGAAAGCTAGTCGGCACAATAACTATCGGCACAAATAACCGGTCCGTACTACAGTGACTTTATATCATAAAGTATAAAGTCACTGTAGTCCGTCCTAGCTCCTAATAGTCACTAACCCATAGATAAGACACGGAACTAACCTTACTATAACATCCAGTCTGACGTATACAGCTGGCATGTGATGTCATCCGACTAGTCTCGCTCGCGGAAGCATTTTCCTAGCCTCGCTCCGTTGGGGTAATTGCTATTACGAATAACGCAGAAAGTAAATAACTTTTATTATTTTTACTTTATAGGGGTTTATAATATCCATAGATCTATCATTTTCAGTTGAAAGCAAAATTTTGTACAGATCTATTATTTGCCTGGCTTTATAGTAGGGGAACCCAAAAGGGGATTTTGGGATTTACTCAAGCGCGGCAGATTAACATATGGGGGATAACTTGCACCCTGTTGAGTACCTCCACCATATCTAAGCCTTCTATACAGAGTCGCCCTGTAGGGCAGCCGATTAGAGTATTTAAAAATACTCGAGCGCGTCAGATTAAGGTATGGCATTTTAATAATCTGACGATTCGAGCGTGACGTAAGGGAGTGGGAAGGTCATAATTTTGTGACCCTGATTTTGCTCTCAAGTTTATTTGATGCAAAAGAATTATAATAATATAAATATTTTAATAGCAGATTTGTTTACCAAATCTTTTGAGCAAATTAAGGGTTTAATATTTTCTCAGTTTTTAATTAATATAACTTCTGAATTTTGTGATATTAGTAGGTGTAGATATTCAATCTTAGTTGTTTCATATAGTTGTCTTATTTTTTATTTGGCCTTAGCGTTAGTTACATTTAGTTTTAATTTTTTTTCTGTTTCTTCTTCTTTGTTTTGTAACAGCGGGCATGTTATTATTATTTATGGTATCCCAGTAATTGGAATTATAAATAAACAAATGAATAAATACATACAAATAGGATGAGGACTGCTTAGATGTTCTAGTAAATACATTGTCAGTTTGTCACGCTCCCAGTCCGGCGAGAAACAAGTAAGTTAGCAGCCATTGAATATGTAATGCACTTGTTTATTTCTAACTATACAGGAGCATATACTCCAGAATCTGACGTGTGTATTAATGAGCAGCTTGTACCATTTCGTGACAAGTGTCCGTTTCGTGTTCATTATATAAAATCCAAACCGGCCAGGTATGGCATAAAAATATGGACATTATGCGATGTAACAAATACCTATTGTTGGAACATGCAAGTCTATCAGGGAATGGTAAACAATGTACCAGAAAAAAAACAAGGAAAAAGAGTAGTGCTTGATTTGGTAAAAGGTTTGGGGACAGGTTATGGTGTTAGGATAACTTTTTCACTTACTCTTGGAAATAAATTACTTAAACAAGGAAAATCAATAACTGGAACTATAAGACAAAATCAAAATCGTAAAGAATGTTCTACTGAAGTCATATATACTCAAGACATCATGATGGTTTCCTATGTTCCAAAGAAAAATAGAAGTGTTGTCTTATTATCCACTCAGCACTGTGACTTGACTTTATCAGATAAAGTAACCGATTTCAAACCCCAAATGATACTAGACTACAATAAGTTGAAAGGATGCTTTGGATCGTATGGTAGGAGAATATACTTGTTCCCGTAATACAAAGCGTTGGCCATTGGTTTTATTTTTTCTGTTCTGTTCTGTTTACAAGAAAATACGAAAATTACGAGCGAGGTAAGACATTCAGAAGTCGATTGTTCTTGCACGAATTAGGATTGGATCTAGTAAAACCGTTAATAGCTGTATGTCCTCTAGTACGGATACCAGAATATATAAAAATGCTATTAGTGTGATTATGGGCACTGAAAATGCTAATAACCAACAAATAAAGGCGAAACGCGGTCGTTTTGTACATTGTCCCCGAAATCTCGACACAAAAACTATGAAAAAGTGTGATAAATGTCATAAGTTTATGTGTAACAAACATATCATCATAATAAAATCATCTATATGCACGCCATGTAAAAATCGACCAGAGAAAAAAATGCTTGTAAATGTCTTTATTTTTCAAAATATGAATGTTTAATTTTTTAATTTGTTGTACTATGTATTAATAAATCTTAACTTGGTTATGAAACGTGTCTTATTTGGCGCATTTGGTAAAAAAAACTGTTTATTTCGCCAACCAGGTGGGCTTGGGAAATAACCCCATGTGGCCGTCTGTGTTTTATCATCGTAAGGTTAATAATCACTCGTTTCTGGACAACTGAGAGAACGGGTACTTCTCTAGTATGAGTTTTGTGGTAGTTTTCATAATGTACAAATATATAGGTCGATTACCTATTATCTTCGGCTATATTTAAGACACCCAACATTAAAAACAATATATTATTCTGAATATTCTGAAATATGAGAAAATCAAATAAATATCCATTACATAACATTGTGAATCTACCAAGATATTTTTAGTAATGAATAGCATAATATATATTAAGTTTAAGATCAAGCTGATTTAGTAACACAATACCTAATATATTCCATTTATACATTACTATTCAAAAGACGGATGAATTCTAACAAGAGCAAATGGATATCCATCCGTTTGTTTCATTATTAATCATATGCAAATACGATGAATATGCATGTCATTAATATTCATAGCCTTGCTTGTTCACTCAATAGGATTCACATACAGTAAACCTTGCAATGATTATCCTTTACTAAAGTAGGCAAAATATCCCCGGGCGCCCGGCTTTCAGTGCCACAGCGGCATGGAGATTGGTACCTACCATTACAGACACGTAAGATTAAGGCAGAATATATTTACATTTTATGTACACAGGTCTTGCATCAAAGCTATGGGCCGCAACAACGAGGACAGTTTCGCTTCCCTTGGGTAAACACCACGAGAGAATAAGAATTAACGATCGATACACTCAGCGAATTCGACTTGTTGCACGGGTGCGTACTGAGTGCGACCTTACTGCGTTCTTTTTTATTCGACTAAAAAAAACTTAGCGAGTGTAAACTAAATGCATATTCGACTTTTCAGAGAGAATCCAATAAAATCATATTCAAATTGCGTGAATTCACCGGCATGTTGCAATATTTTTGCACTGTCTCTGGGAGACAGCGAGCTCAATTCAACAGTGTGGAGTTAAATGCGAAAAATGTGGTTCCGAGATAACAAATATTTGTTGCAGAAATCGATTCTGATTTTGAATTAGTACTTACCTAATGCTTCTTTACTTTTTTTTAAATAAAATAAGTTGAAAAATAATTAATATCAATTGAATTTTTTTTATTAGAATTTAAACCGAACAAATTCAATAATAAGATACAAAAGAATACAAGAAATAAGTCAGGGACGTAGCTACCATCTTAGCAGCTGCATCAATAGTGCAGGGCCCTCGAGGTGGATGAGCCCCAACATACGTATCCAAAATATAGATCAATGTTATCCACACATTATTAAAATTAAAGATTAAAATTAAATTGATACTTGTCTTAAAAATTCCCGCTTACTTTATCAATACTGAAATAAATAATTTTAAGTAACGATTAATCTCAAAAATATAAAATTACACATATAATTAATAGTAAAAAAATATTTTTAGAAACAAGCTTTTATTTAAATGCTCCAAATAGAAATTATACAAGTCATAGTATGAAGTCAACCAAGGCGTACTTTTAAAATTTAGTTGCAAGACTTGACACGAACAATTCGACCCCAAAATCGTAATCGGGGACTTCAAAACCCAACACTTCTTCCATAATTTCATCCATGGAAAATTGGCTCTTCTTACTATTTTCCAAAAATGCATAGATTTCGTTCATACTTATGTATCTTCTCATACTGAGGCCTACCCTTCTTTTCCTTCTCTTTCGTTCTTAACGAAGGAAATTTAACGAAACACGATCGGTGATATCTTCCATATTCTTCTACTAAATCAATGATATTAGCTAAATGTGCATAATTTTCTTTACCCTACTTATTATCTCACTGCTTTGCGGCATTAGCAATACTATCTTTAGCCTGTAAGTTTGCAACAATCACAAATTTCTCACGATTTTTAACAATTTTCTTCTTCTCCTTCTTATATAAAACCATCGTCCGCGATCTGACTGCCAAAAAACATTTCTTTTTTATATCAAACTTTGTTTCCGTTCTCAATTTTTACTTTACTAGAGATTCTTCAGATAACGCAGATCCACCTGCCTGGACAGACGTTTGGTAGCTATTAATAGCGTCCTTTCTCGTGTAATTTTTCCTTCAAGCTGGGTGCACTGTAACCACCGTATTGTTGGTCGAATATTCCTCGATCATCTCCCATTTCATGTCATCCCTAGCCTTCCTTGCAACATATCACTGTTGCAGGTGTCGGACTCGACAATCGCGCCCTCTTTTCAGATAACAAAATTTCCCTTTGATTTGACGCATAATCTTTCAATTAAAATTTAAAAAAATGAGTTTTGTAATGAAAAATCGTAACCGCGCAAGAACGACATGTTGAGGGACTGTAATGAACTGTAATTTTATGTAATGAACAAAATTTTCATTAATGTTTTATTGGGTTATATTCGACTTTCAAATAAAAAGAAATCAATAACCTTTGTACAAAGATCCTTCCTCTAAATGGTTCATTAATCACTTTATGGATACTCCCTAAATGTTGCATCTTTGACTGCAAGGTTAATTATAAATCATGGAAGAAAAACGGTGTCTCCTAGGTTCAAAAGGAAAACGACTAAAACATTAAACTTACAAAGCTGGGTCGATCTGATAAATTAATTATAGCCAAAGGTTTTGTAAAGTTCAGTGATGTACAAAGATACGCGCCATTGCGACTTAAAAAGAATCCCTGGCTATGAACATTTTATATTTTTAAGGAAACAATGCGTGATGAAGCTGCTGTTAAGCACAGGATCTCGGATTTGATTTAGATGGCATTGAAAGGACAACTATATTTCATAATAATCTATATTATTCTCGCAGTGCACATCATCAGTTTATATAAATTGAGTAAGCTGTAATGTAAAGTACTTATAAGAGGAACATTTTATTGCCGTCAAGCGCTGTTAAAGTAGTATTGGCCAGCTTTGGCCAATACTCTATTGTTGTTTCATTACTTTTAACATTATTGAGGTTAGGCACATTCTAACATGGTTGTTGGCAGCATTGTTTTCTGTTACTAAGGTAATCTTTGAACAATGTTAAGGCTGTTCCCCTAAATTCAAGCTTATCCAGCTATTGAGTGTGGAACACCGTACCGAAGGCTTAGGCTTAGGAAAATAGGTACATATTGCAGGTCTATTTTATCTACTGTGTTATATAGTTTTGCTGATAATAATGAGAATTCTTTTTGGGTTGATACATTTTCTTTAAAACCGAATTGCATTTGGTGATCATAGTATAATTAATATAACTATAATTAGATTTTAATACTTTTCTCAAATATCTTGACAACGCTACTGGTTAAAGAAATACTGGTAGAGGAATCGGTCTATAGTTTTCGGAAACGTTTTGCCCCTTTTTCACATAGTGGCTAGATTATAACCTTTTTAAAAGCATTGACGCTCTCAAAGTTCTTATTAATTGAATGAGCCAAGTACTCAGATATTTCATTTGCAATTTATTTGAGCATTTCGAATTTTAAGCCGGCAATTCCCGGTGCTGTATTATCTTTTAAATCTTTAGTAGTATGAAAAACTTCAATTTTATTCGTAGGTTTCAAGAAAATAGAAACTGGCTTGGATACTTTTTTTTATAGATGGTGGCCTATGTGTATTTTGCAAGATTCATACCAACGTTAAAGTCTCCAGATATCCAAAATCTGTATTTTTGCTCTGTAATATTCACATCTAGTAGTGGTTTTTATCAGTTCATTTACTTTAATACTATAAGTAATAAACTCGAGTTTTAAATGTTTATTGCTAGGGTATTTTATTAACTGTTTATATAATTTTTTTCTTAGAAGTCGAAGCGATTACAGGTCTTGATATCCAACATTTATATTTCTTCTCCAGTAGTAGGGTTTTTACTCAATGTTTTTCATTTTAGATGTGGACGTTTCTTTATTATTCTTTGGATGGTCATGTTTTTATTAGCCAATATGTTTTTAAATCAATATCCCCATGTTCTCTGCGTCGCGACGGTTTTCGGAAAATAGTGCCGTTGTGGTAAGTGATAACAAAAAAAAGTACAAATGAAATATGTAGAAAACAAAATTATGCACCATTTTGCTGAGTGCATTTTTCTCCTGCGACCTGGAGTTTTCGCTCTACGGCGCGCCAAAGTTGGGGGTTGATTTGCAGTTTTCCACAAAATCAGAATTTCATCACCGATTAAAACGCAAATCGCTATCAAATAATTCTATAATATTTGATGGCGCAGATGCCTGATTTGATACATTTGGTCGTGTATAATGAAATATATTATTTTTTTGAAGCGCGTCCCTTCATACTTTTTTAATTATCATTATCTACGGCCAATATTTCCCTATTACTGTCGACTTAGGCGCCAAATTTGTTATTTTTACAAGGTTTTATTTAACTTGCTATGTATGTATGTAACTATGTAGGTATGTGTTTTCGGGTCAAATCTTACAACTGAATTTTAAAGCAGTTATCCTCAACCGATTGAGATATTGAGATATTTGGCATACACGTTTAGTTTGGATGACAATGCATGTTTAGCTAAGTAACGTCTAAATCTAATATGGCGGAACGCCCAAGATGGGGCTAGTTATTTTTTATGCACTTCCATGATATGGCTATTGGATGTTGGTGGCAGCGCCGCGCGAATAAACTTTTGCAGACGGCCCGTCCAATGTTCGTATATCGCAGAGCGCCAACTTACGTGTTCGCTTCCTGCATCATACTGCCTCAACAATCAACATAAACAGTTACCCAGTGCCAACGACTTCCACTAATTATGCATTAGGGTCGTCAAATACCTGAATCGCATCTGTTAATGTTGGTTTTTTTACTAAAGTTCTGAAGAATCGATTCTTGCCTTGATTGAGCAACGGCGATCTAGTGTCACATCTACTGTATATATGCACAAATAAGATAGTTTTCGCAACAGTATCGCTATATTGCAAACTCTCCTTGTTCACTCTACTCGGTTTGCGCAAACATATGTTTGCATCATAGGAAATAGTAAGTTGAGGCCGTACAAGATATACGTATCTTATACCCCAATCAGTATATTCATGACTACTAATGTACAAAAACTATAAATTTGCCGCCTATGGCAACAATAATAAGGAAAAATTGACCATAAATAATGATAATTATTAAAGAATGCCCATATCGGAGTATGTAAGTCGTGTTTAAAAAAATCATATATTTTAATATACTTGACAAAATGTATCAAATTGGACATGCGCAGAAAATATTAAATTCAGATATATTTGATATAATATAAATATAAAAATTCAGATTTATTTGATAATGAAAATTGCAAATCAACCCACAAATTTGGTGCGCCGTACAGCGGAAACTATTGGTCGCAGACGAAAAATTGAAAAATCAAAATTGTGTACAATTTTGTTCTCTACATATTTCATTTGAACTTTTTTTCGATAGCACTTACCATAACGGCGCCATTTCCCGAAAAGCGTCGTGACGCAGAGTTTTCATTCCCCCACGCCTCACAATACCACCTAAAATATTTGCATACTAAATGATAGAAAAAGCCATCGCTCACCTATTTTGACGACGGGAGGCAACGCTACTGCGACCGCGAGCAGTCCGGCGAGCCCCAGCGCGGCCCCCCAGCTGCTCGGCTGCATGGCTCATGGCGCCAATTCTCCTCCAGGAACAACTTTATCAACCATCTCACTTCCCTCGATTGAGCCGCAGCTTGCCCTGAAAAATTACACCATTCATGTAGATAGTTCAAATCCATGTCGGAGTGGAGATTGTGTGCTAGATTATTCAAATGTTGCCATTATGTATACATTTTCGCTCGTAAATACATAATTTATTTAATATTTATTTAAATATTCAATAGATATATAATTCTATTTTAAGAGAATTTACAATAGTCTCTAAAAGTTTTAGTTATATCTGCATCATCAATTTTAATTGATCTTAATTATAATTTGCAATTTATATATTAGGAATCTCGTTAACTTAAATGCAATATTACCTCATATTATCTGTTTTTAATTCAGCTCCCCAGTTGGTATTGCATGTTATTTTTAATATATCCATAGCCTTCTCACATCTTATTTTAAAATATGTTTTTGTGCAATGTTCATTTAATATTTACATGCAACATATAAACTATTGTCCCGCAGAGAATCAAAGCCGCCAATTCGAGAGAAGGAACAAACTCCTACCCCGACTTATTGCTGCTAATAAGTATCACATGACCTGCATATTATAGTGCATTGCATATATGTACTACATATGGAGTAATTTAGCAATGAATTATAAGCTTATTACATATAAAGGTAATTTACTTGCTAATATGGTTTTATGGGAATACTGAAATGGAAGTAATCACATATCTTCTGCTTTTCTTCCCCTCAACTCGTATATCATATCCGGAATTCAATTTTCTTTAGAAAAAATAAATGGGGCAGCGAAATCCAGATAGTTGCATATTAATGTAATAACCATGCGATTGAAAATGGATGGGATTCTCGGTCTCCAACATTATCATCTTTTACATATATATATATATATATATATATATATATATATATATATATATATATATATATATATATATATATATATATATATATATATATATATATATATATATATATATATATATATATATATATATATATATATATATATATATATATATATATATATATATATATATATATATATATATATATATATATATATATATATATATATATATATATATATATATATATATATATATATATATATATATATATATATATATATATATATATATATATATATATATATATATATATATATATATATATATATATATATATATATATAAATATATATACATATATATATAGCATATATTTACAAATTACTATACATCAAGCAAGCAATTTAATATTTAAAATTTAATATTATAAAAGAATTATAAATAATTATAAAATAATATTTAAAAGAGGCCTACATTGTCTACATTGTCGTTTGTTATGAATTTTGATAAATTATTTGTAGCTAGAGTGTTTGCCAGCTGCTTTCTAAGATAACAGGGGAACACCCCTATGCATGCAAATAATATCTCTGATTGTGACATAAAGATTTTTGCGTATAGAAGGGATGATCCATAAAAAATGAAACCTACCGACTTTTTGTGTATCTACAAATTACTGCAAAGGTGGGTTGTCAATATTACATGGAGGTATGCATATTTTTTTCTTTGTTGATAGACTAAGCAATATAATAGTAGTCAGATATAGATATCTCCTTCTAGCGGTCATTTACTACTGTTTGCTACTACATTTGCTACCTATCTCACATGTAGTAGCAAATGACCACTAAATGGAGATATTTATCTCACTATATTACACTGCTTAGTCTTCTCGAGGCGTCTGGTGCCTTTTGTCGCTTATCTTTTCCATCGCCTATAACATGCCTATGAGAAAGTTCAAAACCGGTCTATGTTTGATTAGGAATTAACTAAGGAACGATTCTGACTAATCTGTGACGAATCTGTGATTTGTGGATATAATTCAATGCAGGTAGGAGTCTTCGCCCTCTCAGTAGTTGTTTTCTGCGAATGAATCAGTTGCACACATATTTAGATACCTGTACAAATGTATAAATAATCCAATAATCAATTGAGTTTGTAAATATTTGGTAAGTAACGGAAAATATTATTTTTGATTTAGGAATAGAGGAATATTTAGAACCCTAAATTTCACCTGCATATTATATTTTACTTCTTTATTTACCAAGCTCAGTTTTATAAGATTATATTGTAAACAAACATAAATATTTGCGGTTTTCTACCTCGAAGGTTACTAGGCTGTCAAGCGGTGCTAATCCTAAAAACCTAGGATTAGATAATACCAGGAACGGAAATAACAGAACAGAATTTTCTAGCCACTGTTGTGGCAGAGCTCTTTTACTGCGTCCGTTATCCAAATAGAAAATATCGTACACTTTTCCGTTTCGTCGACTGGGTTGGCTATGCTAAATCAATGAATCCCGTTACCACAAGTTGGGCGGGAAGTACTTTTTTTAATTTGGCACAGAATCAAAGTGTATCAGAAAGTCTGCATTACGTGTTTCGCAACGGAAATGTGTACAGTAGAATTAATGCTCGAAGCTGCATAAGCTTGAAGCTGACATCAATCTGTTCATAAAAAAATCACTGGGAACCTAATGCTGGAATTGTAAAATTTTCAGTTAAGGAACATTATTTGCCTTACTGTTCTACATATTGATTATTTTTCAGAGGTATATATCAATTCAGTTTATCTCTTATAACAACAAAAAAATATTTTTCTGCATAGATATGGTTTAGTTAATAAAGTCACACACGTTTTCTCCAATCAATTTCAGTACATGCTCATACACCCCACAGGACTCAGGAAAATCTTTGAAATGCATATTAATTCAGTCCGGTTTTCATATGGTGCAGCTGATGGGCATTTGTAGCAAAAATCCCAGGAGTACTTCATCATATTAAACATTTTTTAGTAAACGATATTCTGAATAGGACTAAATTAACGAATATATAACTTATATCCAACTCCGTGAAATTAGGAGACTAAATCAGTCTTAATTAAAATCAGAATAGAGTGTCATTAGTAAAATAAAACCTACTAGCTCAATGTCAGTTAAAATTTATGTAACTTTCTACTGAAGTGTTAACGTTGAGAAGACTCTGGGGGTTAAACTCGTTCAGCCGCTAATAATTAAATTAACGTAGATGGTTTGTGAATTATTTACAGAATAAATTATCACAACCTTAAACCCTTAACTTAAGTGAATTTTATTGCATTCTGTATTCATTACACGACATATTATAGAAATATTGAATACATCACTATGTCGTTGTTGTATGTTCCAACATAATTAATGATAAATGTATTGTTCAGTTATCGTATTTGAATATCTCGGTATTATTTTCATGGACCGCAGTTTGTAGTAGCAGTTGGTTCTACTCCACACTGGTGCCAAATAAATATTCATTAATTTATATCTAAGCTCTAACTAATCTGATTTTCCTGGTTTCCTTCATTCCTACACTGAGCAGTGGTTAGAATTTATAAACGTTGTTAATTAATTTCGAAAGAGCTATAATTTTATCGTTTAAATAAACTTTGGTACCATGGTGGTTTGTATGATTTTCTAGCGCTTTGTGCTTAAATAGGTATCCAAACCCGCTTAGGTCATCTAGTATATAATAACAAATTTCAAATGCTATACTTTGGTTAAATTCAGTTCAGTACATTCAAAGTTTCACATTCAAATATTAATATTGCATGTTAGATCTTTTGTAAATTTACTTATCTATCTTCAGACTCGAATTCTTTTGCTGCGATATGCTCTGTTTTTCTCTCTGTTGCACTAGATGACAAACTCAACCACCATTTTAAGGATCGCATCACTATTTGCTTACAAAATAATTTACACTATTATTATCTGTTATAGCTGTATTCACTAATATAGTACTGAGTCCTATCCCACATCTGTTTAATCTGGAAGACCTTTAGATGTAAATAACACACTATAACTTAGTTAATCATACGTTAATTCGCTAAATAGTCAATTATTTCATAATATCACTAACTAAATAGTCAATAACTTCACAATAGAACATGAATGAGGGACGTGAGACTGACTATATTTTATTACGGCTTATCAGGTTTTCTGGAAATCATCGGTGCATTGGTAAAAACCAAGACAAAACATAAGTACAGTAAGATTTTACGGTTAGCCCACAGTCCCGGCGTTCACGCAAATATAATAAAATAATAATAACAAATAATTAAAAAAATGTCTTAGGAGAGGTGCAAAGAGAAACGACATATGGGTGCATTTTTTATCGGCAGAAAAGATCCGAGTTAAATGTTTATATTTTTTCAATTTAATATAAAAACGATAATTACATAGCCATCTGCTAAGCGAACTAGTAAACTAAATCACCGACTGTTTTGAACTATTCACTTTACTAAATGAGACCGAGTGAACTAGTTCAGCAGAAAGAACTAAAGTTCCCATCTCCCTGTCAGCCTCGTTGCTCAATGGCCACTCATTGAGGTAAGTAGTCATTGAAGCCGCAACTCATGTGTTCTAAGTAGACGCACCGAGCCAAGTATGACGGCCTTCTGCAGCTTCCCGTCGCGTCGATTGTCGGCAAGCCGGGATGGTTCTCAGTTCTGAGAGCCGAGAGAGAATCGAGTTGTCGCAGCTCCTCTCGGATCGGAATGACAGGCATATTGGTAGCACATACCTTGTTCTTCCCCGACAGCTTTTATGACCAGATCTGCCGGAGGCGGTGCTTATACTTGCCGCGGAGAGCGTTTTTGACAGCACTTACTTCTTGGGTGGAACGTTGTTCAACACCCAAGTAAGTGTATGACTCCCCGGCATCTAAATGGTGTAAGATGCTTCTGTCCCCGAGCTACGCATCCTCTCCGTAGTCACCGGTTCGTCCTATCTTAAGATGGACCAGTGCACATTTGTCCAACCCGAACTCCATACCGACAGCCTGCGTGTACTCCTGTACCACCCTGACGGATTGGTGTAGATCCCTCTCTCCGGTGGTATAGTGTTTAAGGTCATCCATATGAATCAGATGGCTGCCATATGCCTCCAGTTTTCGGAGGGTACCCATGGATATTTCCCTTATTACCCTTATGCCTTCGGCAGTTGTACCCACAGGTATTTCGCAGCGAAACGGATAATGGCAGTAGTGAGATACAAAAGAGAAGGGGACTCAGGGAACTACCCTGGAACTACCTCTTCTAAATAATCTGTCTGGACTCTAACATTACCGGATGTAATGGTAAAGCGAGTCCTCCAGAGCGGCATCAGTTCCTCAATGCATCTTACTACTAGACCGGGCACCGCAAGACACCGGAGCAAGTGAAGAATAATGATTTGCCTTGCGGTAATCGATTAAGGCCATAGAAAAGTTTCGCTTATACTCTATGGAGACCTGCGTGACACACCTGTCAATCAATGTCAAATCAATGTACATGTTACCAATAATCTTACGTGCGAGGATTGAAGGTGAATAAGTTTTTGATACACTGCTGATCCCTATTTAGTTCTAGAAGGTCAACTCTATGAACTAATTTGTTCACTTAAAATTGCATGGTTGTAATTTAGCATCAATTTCTGGTTGGTTCATATTTATTTAACCTGACCTAAAAATGCATTCCAACAATTAATATAGTGATTATACAATTTTGTTTTTTTATTATTCGACGTACCGTTATAATGCGGAATCTGAAAATTTATACTTAAAATAGAAACTAAATTTTACTGCCTTTGCTGACGGTTTTGGCATAAATCATTTACAAGTAGGGACAATATGGACATATCCTGTGTACTGGGGAAATTTGAGGCAAAATAAGACGAGAATGAACAAGAATACTACTAGCAAAAAATACTACTACAAATCCAGTGAGTAGTTTTAAAAAGGATACTAAACGACAAAACATGAAGATCGTGATAAATATGACTAATATAATTTAAGAGTAATAACTTCGATATATACAAAAGTATTAACACGTGTTGTGGAAAGCAATAATATATTACCTTCACCTTCATGAGGATACTAATAAGCTCACTACATTCCATCCTGTATATATGTTCCTGTCAGTTACATAAAAAATATATTATAGTCGACCCCGTTCCTTAAGAGATAAAACAGTTTTATCCATTAGAGATTTTGGGTGAGTTAAATTGCTTAACTCGTAAAATTATATTTTATGTGCCGTAATTTTATATATTCACTTTAGCTAGACTTTATGGCTCTATAAACTGTTTCGTCATACGGGACCGTCATTCAGTTGATGATACACTGGAAAAAACTGTTAACAATTTATTCCTCTACTCTAATAAACCTCTGCCTCTGGCACCGAAGTTTAACAAATGTTAGGTTAAAATTGTAACCACGCAGTCGTTGTAACAATTTGCACTTAGTTTAATTTTTAACAATATGTATAGGAGGCAACCTATATAATTTATCAGTAAAATTGCTGATAATAATATTGGACAAAATGTCCAATATCTGAACAGGAAAGAGCCTATCTATTAGTTAACAAAAGATGTTTAAACGTTTTGTCATGTCTTCCTTCTATTGTCGGGATTTCATCAGAATTTGTCTATTTATTTTGATCGTCTGTATATATATATATATATATATATATATATATATATATATATATATATATATATATATATATATATATATATATATATATATATATATACCCTGTTAAGTGTTTCTAAACTATCTTAAGCAAAAAACTTTCTCATTTGAACAAAGTGTATTTGAAATTCCCTCACGAGAATTAAACATAACGCAACATTAAACAACATACTAAACAAGTGAAACTGTTAATCTCGATCCTGTCTTTTTTCGTTGATTTTGTAACAAAACTTTTATAAATCTTAACCTTATTTTTTTAAATTCTCTGAACAGAAGAATCTTGAATAGTGGTAATTCTAGATATTTCTCTCCATCCTTGATGTTATTTTAATGGAAGTATTTTCTTACTCTAAATATTCTCTTCTGTGTGTACAATTACCTTTCTTCCTTGACCGCTCTCCTATTTTAAAGAGTCGTGCGTTTCTCCTAGATGGTTCAAAAATTTGGGAATGGTACCGACCTTCGTCTTCTTTTCTGGAAAATATCCAACTATTTTTCTAACTACATAATTAAGCCTTCAGACTAGGAAACAGGGCATATAAATATGGGTTATCAGGAAAAACTGGAAGGAGATGAAAACTGGTACATTAGCAGGAACATGTACTTATAAAGAAATGTATTCAACTAGCCCCTCCTGAGTTCGCGTCATATTGGAAATATGACAAAAATCTGAAATATATATGTTCTTTTGATAAGAATGTTCATTTTTTTCGTAGGAGAAACATTACACCAGAAATCTTCATCCTTGTTAGCATAATTATTGGCAAAGAGCTTGCTCCTTTGTTGTGGTCAGATAACCGAGGCTTTTTAGCAGCTGCATAACTACTTATATCGCTCTGCTTAATACGGCATCTAGTTGTACACAGGAAACTGCGTATCATGACAAGCTGTTGCAGCCGTGTCAAAGGGGTTTCTTCATAACTAATTTATCGTATCTTTATCTTGAATCAAATTGCTTCTCCTCTTCTATGAAGGTATCCTAAATTCTCATCTTGCAACCATTTCCTTTTCAATTTACATATGCAACTTCTCCTAATTTGGAAAAGGTTGGCAGTAGCACTTAAAAACCACCCAGCATTAAAATGATTTACGACGCGTATCTTTTCCGCATCTGTAGGTTTCACTATGATTCAAAATTATGAAAATTATAAATTTAACACTCATTTGATATGTCATTTTTGGCATATCAAATTAATATATTCACATGCATCTATTACACATTACTTAAAAAATTTAAAACTATAATTATAATGGAAATAAAATCGTTTACCTTTAACTGCTCGCCACTGTACATCGGTTTTTGCTTTGAATAGGCTAAGTAAATCTCGTTGATTGATTATTAGTATATCCATCAAACTGAATTTCTTACTAGGTCAGATAGATCTGTGTCTGACGCGTCGAACAAAATTTATCTTTCCCACTTCTCAAACTAATTGTTTACTATATTCATGCCAAACATATTTTCATATTTTTTTTATACATAAAAGAGGCTTTCCTCTAAGACTTCTTAGGAAATCAGGTTTTTATGCCAACAAATTCAGCTTATTGTATCGAGCATCTGCAATTCAAATAGTTCACCATTCATATCGAATATTATACGTATTGATTGCCGCAGTTTCTTTTTGCGGATGACTGCACCACTTTGTGTCTTTTACCAGTGAATCACCAGTTCCCCGCAGAACTCACAATAAATCTGGTATTCAAGAGCATTTATTCATAACTCATAAGTTATAGAAAGTATATAACTAAAGAGATTTTTAACTTTAATCTCCTTGCATAGTACCGAAATCAATACAGTCCATGCCAAATATTTGGAATAATGGAAATGTGTTTATTTTCCTTTTTGTACTAAAAACTCGTACAGGCTAACTGTATCTATTAATTCGAATTGATGTACTAGATCCCCACGGACAGCCCGAACACAATTCATCGATAAAACAGTATACTTAATAAGTTTATATATCAACATTCAGTTAAGTATAAAATACGCCAAGACGTCTCCCGTTGCAATATATAAAAATATAAAGGGTGTTTCTAAATTGGCGCCAAATAGTTTAGAGAGGTGAATGTTCAGCAAAAAATAAGGCGGTCTTTCATATAATTATTTTTCCAAAACCCCTTTCCCTCGAAATTACAGTCCTTTAAAGTTGCGGTAAAAAAATGGTTTTTTTTTAGTTTTTCGGGCGTCTAACACTTATAAACTGTGAATTTTGTCGGTAATAATTATTCTACTGCTAGTTTTACCACTGCTCTGAAACCCTTGGTGGCGTGTATGGTGGATGAATTTCTTATATATCTCCGACATACTAATACACAATCACAATACAATATAACTACTTCACAAAAACGCAAAGTCTTGCCATCCAATTTGGGTTAGTGACTTTCTCAGTTTATGTTAGTGTCGTCGTCATACATACCAATGCAGGTATTTTTTCGTCATATATACAAACCAAAAATATGAAGGTATTGGTTTCTCATTGCGATTGAGTATTTACATATTTCCTGAATTATATGTATAACTAAATCGTTTAAAAATAAAATATTGTATTTCATTTGGACTTACGTTACGTTATGTGGCGTTTAAGCTTTAATGCTCAGTCACATAAAATATAACTCGTACTCCTAATAAAATAATATCTATTATATGGATGCACACAACTATATAAGCCTCTCTTCTGTTAAATATGACTGTGAGGATATACAGGGTGTTTTTAAAATAAGTAGCACAAATGGTACCCGTAAATATACAGTTAAAATGAATATGTTCACCCTTTACGAGATAAAACCCTTCAAAGTTTCCAAATAAATATGGATTAGCGGCTGTAATTTGAAAACCAAAAAAGGTGTAACAGCAAAATTTTACATACATTTTCTACTAATTCATGTGCAACTTATCCTCAACATTATCAACAACCGCCTACTTAAATATTTTTTAATCACAAAGGTGTAATGAGAATGATAATGAATTTAATTTGTGTATTAATAAATGGTTAGTTTTAAAGCAAAAAAGTTAGAGATGTAAAATATTCAAAATAAACTAGGGTATCTGATGCGTATTTTTGTATAATCATTATTTGTCAAACAAATAAGTTGTAGCTAGAAATAACTTATTTTATTATTCTTATTATTCTTATTCTTATTTCAACCCCGTCCAAGGGACAGAAATTTTCAAAAAATTCTTGATAAGTTGCACACACATTAGTAGAAACTGTGTGTAAAATTTAAGTGTGTTACCTTTTTTGGTTTTCAAATTACAGCCGCTATTCCATATTTTTTCGAAAATTTTGAGGCCTGCATCTCGTAAGGGGTAAACATTTAGCTAAGGTCACTTTTATGCAGCACGTATTCTTTTCAGGTGTAGATTTATTCCATTTGTGCTACTTATTTTGAAAACACCCTGTATATGTTTTTTTATTTCACTCTTACTTCAGGATCTGCTCTTCAACGTGAAATAGTGCAACCGGTATTTTTGTCATATTAATGTGAAGCTTCTACTTTTCCATTTTATTGTTTAGGATTTTTATATAGCGGGATGTGATGATGCATATGATGCAACAGCACTTTTGCACATGAATTTAACTTTCATCAATAAACACTATTGCCAAAATACAATCGATTTGGTAAAACAGAAGTGATGGTGAAATTTTAAGCACAAGCTAATATTTTCTACGGTTTGATTTACTACATAATATCGATTTTATTGAAATATGTGAAGCGCAAAATATTATTATAGGTATTATAAAATAATTAATTTATATTTTTTACTAGCCTCTTAGATGATTGATGATGTTGTATTGATGGCAGCATATAGGTCATCATACAGTGCGGCTTATAAGTATGATATATATAATATCGTTATTTCAATTTGTTGTTGGCTACACTTATAATAATAAAGAAAAGTCTATAAGGTGAATGTGTATAGTGTAAAGTGTATAAGGTGATGTAGCAACTACGAAAATTAATCATCTATGGCTGCTTACAAACAGTTTCATGTATTCTTTCAGTCGATACAAAATTAAAGATGATGGGGAGGGTCGTTAAGACAAAGGGCTTAGGATTTGTTGTACGCCTAATTGCGTAGATGTTAATTATTTAAGGCTCCTGTTTTCAGGCCATCGCACGGGGTGGAAGAACGCAAAATAATTTAACAAGCTGGAAAATTGTTTCTAAAACAATTATATAATTTCTCACATATTTCGTTTTTCTTTAACTCCGCATGAGTTAGCATACCTGACTGCAAGACTATCGTACTATCGTACACTTAGGCAGCTGCATAATCATTGCAGCTGCCTAAGAAGTAGGATATTGGTAGATAAGTTCTGTTAAAAACAGTGGGCCTTAAAAATAGCGAATTGTTCCGCGCCAGAAACGTAAAAGTCCACTGAATTTAGGATTATTTTTCAGACAAAATCATACAATGGCAAATGTTTGTTTTCCAGATAGGTTCTGGTATCCTGAAGAAGTTCTCAAAAGTCCCGTAGTGGGAATGTAAGGATAAAATTTGGCAATGCTGTAAAGGGCTAAATTCGTGTCCGGAAACGATATTTTCGAGATATCTCAGTTTTAATTGTGTCTACGATTAAAATATATTAGGTCAAAGAGAGCTATAAAAATTCTCTATATAAAAGATAAGTGGCATATTTTTCATATACGCAATAGTTTTTTCAAAATCTTACATTGAATTTGAATTTGAAGAACCTACTTGGAAAACCAACATTTCCCTTTGTATCATTTGCTCTGAAGATGCGGCTCATTTCTTACTAAATACAGTGGACTATAAATAACTACAGTTAGTCTATGTGGTTCTTCATATAATTAAGATTGAATTTTCCTACAGATAAGTCGTTTAATCTTGAATTTTGATGTCTATATTTTTAGAACTCACTTTTCTCACACATTAACTAGCATTTATTTAGCTACTTAACAGACCGCTACTTAACAGAGAAGATCAGTTCTTGTAATGCCTGGTAATGCTGTTAAAAATTAGAGCTACATAATATGCAGATTCTCCAGTAAAATGCGCTACCTATCAGCAGGCGAGGTAATAGATCGCATGAAAAAACTGTCATAAACTGCCTAAACAGAATGAGCTTCTGTTAGTAGATAATCTGGGATTTGTAGCTATCGTAAATATATTTAAACAAAAAATGGATATTTGGATACATAAAGCTATAACTGTCCATCATTCATCCTATTAAAATATCAAAGCATCCGTTTTTAATTCACTTCGTGTTCAATTCGAGCTGTCGGACGGAGGATAATCTCACCATACGAAGCGATATGTCCTCTTTTTGTAAAAAGATATTCATTGAAATAGAAACTGTTGGTAGTATTAAATGAAAATGAGTTTTCAGAATTAAATTTTATAATAAACACATAGATTAGGTTTTATAAGGTTCCAATTAAAATTTTATGTAGCTTTTAAATTAAGTAGGTATTTAACTGTGATGCTATATCCGAAAACTTTAAAAATTATCCGGCTTTCGACCTTCTCTGCCATTTTAGCTGCAATTTCATTGCAAAATTGCGATAAAGACGACTTGTTTGTGCATGCAGTGGGTACATAAAAATATTATTACTGCTCGATGAAACTCCTGGAACTCTATACATTATACGATTCCGGGCTTTGCGCTTTCACCAGTTGACAAGCGCGAGTCTCATGAATTCCGCAGATGAATTCTCACGGCAGGATACTAGAAATACATATGAGATGCCTAATTAAGAATTAATAGAGTGTCTAATTACGAAGCTAAATTTTTAAAGGACTGGGTGTTATTATATCGATGTATTTTTGAATAATCAACTTTGGAACAAAATAATATCCTAAATCTTAACAAAAACGGGTCTCTGTAATAGTACATAGTGTAATTATAATCATACAGGGCTGTGTTCGGTTCCCTAGTGAATAAAAACACGTTGCACTAAATGGCATCAAGTGGCAGATCATTGTTGATTATTGCAAGCACCAAGCAGCCAATTTATGTAAGTTATTATAACATTTCACACAATTATCTAATAATGATGTATATAAAAATAATTTAAGATTATCCATCTTGCTCCAATTCATTCAATGATCAAGTCCAAATCTGATATTAAACATGGAGAGTTAAAAAAATAACGGACCTAACATTGATCCTTGGGGTACACCTTGGGGTAATTTATACATGTAAAGTATGTCACTATAGATAATAGTTCATAAATTCGTTTGAATGTTGTGATATTATACCAGATATATGAGCTGTTCCTGAATGCAAGATTATTATTACAGTTTTATATAATCGTGATTGGCCTCTAGGAGAGTCGCATACTCTCCTTTTTAATTTTTGTTGCAAAAGTAATTGTTTTATAACAAATTGAAAATTGAGATAATAACAAATATTGAATTTGTGGACCCCAGGGAAATTTCTAAATTTTTTATGACATCTACGACCCCTCTCTCCCTAAAAATGCCCTCTAAATACTCTCACATCGCCTGTGAGAGTTTTGCATTTCGCTCAAAAGTAACAGGGTTCTTCCGTTATCCAAAAACCATTTTTCTGCCAAATATTGGATTTTTTAACATTTCGTTGTTGAGATATATGCCCCCCACAACATTTTCTTAAAAAATAGGCCTTAACTAAATCATCCCTGAAAAATATCACTGGATCTTAGTCTATAATGTTCTGATACCGATGTCGCAACTATTCTAAATGGGGCCAGTGGGCGTAGCTGCATAATTTGAACTTCTCGAGTGTCGAGACATCACCGTTGGGGCTCGATCCCTGGCACCTGCATATGCGGTGTTGCCACATCGTCGTGTGTGGTGTTGCCAGATTGTCAGATTTACCCTCTATCTAGGGAATTGAATTGTCAGTACATCGTACAAAATAGCTGCTGACGATCCCATTTAAAATTTGATAATGAACACAAAGGGACAAACACTTTTGCCCTTCTACGAAAATTGGCGATTTTAGGTTTTACCCGACTCTTTCGCAGTGAAGAGTATAATAACCAGTTGACGGGTCGGGCAGGGCTAATGTTTCAGGCGGGATTATCATGGCTTTTAAATTAGTAGAATGAATTTAATTAGTGGTTAAGATTAATCATCGATTTTATGATGGCACCATTCAAATTGAGGCTGTAATTATATCCATGATAAAAAATTTAAATTGCTAATGTGACTATTGCCATTGTGAAAAGTTAACAAGAAAATTTAATTCCCCCGAAATTAAAATTATTTGGATTATATTACATTCAATTATAATGGCCATTTCGGTGATCCATTCCATGAACTTTCAGAGAATAGAATTTGGAGCTTTAATAGGCGGTGTGGAATGAATCTTGCGTTGCTTAGAAAAATAGATGACCCTGATAATTTAACTGTTTTACATTTGTACTTGCATTTGTACCTTTATTATAACAGCTCTGATTGCTGCTTTGTTTACTAAATGAATATAAATGCTTCTTACAGAGGGATAATAACCGAAAGGTATTATGCCTGTTGGTCGTAAATACAAATGTGCTATAAAAAAGTAATAATGTAGTTAACTTGTCCGTTAATTACTCTTTCTTGTCTTTATCATCCAACAAAGATAAACATTTGCTCAATTATATTACGAGTAAAACTGTTCATGAAAGTTAAGTATCGCTTTATATTTGCTGAGAATGTGAATAAAGATGAAGTCTTATTTTCTTGTATTCTAAGCATACTTGCATAATTTTGGGCTCTTGATGAACTTAGCATGCAAATTATGAGAAAGAAGAAAGTTCGTGCTTTTTTATTGATGGTGAAGTATAAAATTGTTAATATAGGTGTAGCGTGGAACAATGACGTCTTTAGATTTTATGATGATGTAAGTGATAAAATATTATTCACGTGAGACCTGGTAAACACCATTATACTAGTATACTATAATTTGCCACAGAAATATTTTAAATTATCCATTATTAATATCATCAATATTACAGAGGCATACGTTACCATAACATCTTAGTGTTATGGTAATGGCCATAATACATATGATGCTTTCTCGTTGATATTCTGGCGTTAAAACATATTTCTTCTGTTGTATCCATTCACCTAATAGAATTCATTTACATTAAATAGACAGTTTCTGATCACAGAATCTTTAAGTAAATGACTTTATCATTGTAGCAGATTTTATCATACTTGATAGTTTCTTATAAATGTAACTACAGTGTGGAAATTTTCTGAACTTATTCATATATTTATTAAAATGAATGTCTTTGACACCCTGCGTATTATGATTATGTATACTTGTGTTAATATTGCATATGTCAATATTTTAATGTACACAGCATGATATATTTAAATGTAGAAGCTGGTTACAATCATAATGCTTGTAAGTTAACTTCAAGCAAATTTTATGTAATATTTTCGACCTTAAATTTTAAAATTAAACTTAGATATTAGTATACTCTGTTTCATTTTCCTTTCACCAAAAAAAAAAAAACAGAAACTGCCGAGAGTAGGTTGGATACCCAGGATAATTGGGGACTATCTGACTTGGTGGCGCATGTTTAGTAATTATCACCGACCATTTAGTTATAGTCGATTATCACCGAACTTACTAATTTAAATTGTTTTATATTATTAAGCTGAGCTAGCTTAGGCATACTTTTATTGCCCACTTTAATAGCTGTTAAAAATATACTCTGGAGAATAAGAAATGGCCATGGACAAATTATAGAATTCAACTTGCAATTTATGGTAATTAATAACTCGGGCGATTTGCGCCCTACAGTCAATAATGGCTTATCATACATCACCCTACATCATAATATATATTATTCATATTTATCATCAATAAGTTTTTATAACACAAATATCTGCATATATAAATATTTCATCCTCAGTTATATGTTTTAGAAATCAGAAATCGTTTGAGAAATATGTGCTACTTTCCATGTAGTTGGTAATCTTACGGAAAGTCACTCTTTATGTGTTTTTTTGATTTTGATAAGCCACACACATACGGCTGAGGCCGGAATCAATAACTCGTAAATTGAGGTAAGCGATATTTTTTTTTGATTACTTCAAATATGAGGAGTCTGATTATGGACCATTGGGGCACTCTATTTATTCACTTGTTTTGAGTAGTCATTTTCAACAGAACCTTTCTATTATATAAGTTTAAATCAAAGAAGACAGTCGTCATTTTCTCGATATTTTTTTTAATATATTGCTATGTGTTGCTATAGGAAAACTTTTCGAATTAACAAATATATTTTTGACGCCATAAGTACAATTTAATAAGTTATTGAAGCTAGTTTGTTATCGTTGAGAATGTATGAAAAAAGCGAGGGCTATCATCTCTTTGTCAATCTTGTGCCAGCTCTCAATGAAATGGACGTGTTCTGTAACGCCAAAATTATTTCATATGAAGTTGTCTACATGTGCGGAAAATGTAGTTTTAATTTAATGAAATCAAACTTTTGGAATGCCATCCCTAAACGTATGGTTCACGTTGGTGTTCACAAACTGGAAAGTCGTTGGGCGCTGTAAAATTCATTATTTCTCGTCTGGACTGGTCATTTGAAAATGCAACCGCACCGACCAAGAACATCCTGCGGAAAATCTAACTGTAAAAGTTCAGATGTATTTTTTATTTGCATATTTCTGCTGTAATCATATAGAATTCGTGCACTATTGCTTCTATGCCTGTGGATGTTACTGTACTATTTCTTGATATTTTAATCATTTAAAACGCGACATAAAAAACATGCAGCTAATGAATCAGTCTGGTGTAAATTAATTTAATTTATTATTGTATATGATAAGGAAACAAACTGAAAGAGTAAATATATAACTTGTGCTATAAACATTAATATTAACAATCAATAATAATAATTATAACGCTGGATAGCACAGATAGCACAATCCTAAGAAATATTTTTACAAGTTACATCTACAATCTACATGTTATAAATTGAAATAAGAATATAATAACCTATATGATTTACCTAATGTATCTGGAGATGGGTAACTCTATAATAGTCTATTATGCCTATAATTTGTATATTGAAGATTATTTTTCTATATTTTTATTATTATTAGCTCATTTGCATAGGTACTGAAGATTGGAAGATTATTTAGTTTCAATCAATGTATGAGACTTTCTGTAACCCAAAAATACCGAAATAAATGGTGTGAAACATATGACCTGCTTTCATCGACTATGATATAAAATGAATACGATTAAATGTAAAGCGAATATAATGTAATATGCGTAAGATTTTTAAAATATCAATAACTTGAAGTGGAAATCTTTTAAAAGACGCATACCTATATTTTATTGATGTCCATTTTACGCTTCATAAAATTTTTAGAAAATATAACTCGATCAAAGTAATGCATTGTTGTTACATATTTCTACACAAGTACTTCGGTAGAACATTTATAGAAAAGTTCTCTTCTACATACCTTGTTACATCTTGAAGGACTTAGAATTTAAATGAACTTATGGGTGCGTTGAAGAGTTAAGAATTTGGCAAAGAACTCAGGTAAGTAATATCCCTTTTACTGTTGCTATATTTTTAAGTTCTTTAAAGTCATGAATTATCCAGGGAAGGGAATAGAAATAATAATAAAAATTCTAAAATGAAGCAAGCAATTACTTTGACATAAGGATTTGCGTCATATGTTTATAGCCATAGTAATGCAGTTTGTAGTTATAAATAAGTTCCTAATTTTCACGTTTTGATAACGCTTTTATATCGTAGCACAATAAGAGTACTTTTGTCCAGAGGTAGATAAAATTGTAGATACTCGAGATTACAGAAAAACCCAATTTTAATATCCACTACAGTACAGTTAAATTACTACCTCCTATGGCGCGTAGACAAATAAATACGACTGATTTTTTCAGGGTCGATTAAGGGCTGCCTCGTTGATCTCCAACCAAATAATCACACTCCACACCTTTGTGGGGTTTCTGCAATGGGAGTGGTTTCTCATTTTTGTAAAGAAAACTTTTTTGTACATATTATATTCTCAAAAACTTTATATTTCATACAAAAGAGTTTCATATAACTCTTTTGTAGCTCTCATATTTCACCCGCCATTACATGACAAAGAAATCATATTCGTATATTATGGTTCAGTAAAAATACAAACAAAAGACTGAGCTAGTTTTTGCGGGGTCTTCGAGGACTCTCCAGAGTCTCAACCCAAAAAACACAGTCCAACAACTTCGCTGTTTTGTGCAATAGGGATGGTTTCTTATTATTGTGTCATCTCTAATATAATCTTGTTTACATCTACTTAATAAGACATTTACATTCCTTATAAATATTTTTTTAAATGTTGATATTAATCTGATTTTTTAATGTTGATATTAAGTTGAGGTCCCATTAAACGAATAATTTATGCGACTCTAATATTATTTTTTTTTGTTCCTTGAGGTCATACAGAATGTAATATACATCTGCCTATTGCAATATGGGTAGGGGAGGGTGTTTAGATGCACAGCTGATAGAATACAAGTTCCGTAAGAAGTACGTACATCCACGGATGGTGTTCGGAGCTGCACATCGCCAGAGCCAACACGAAGCCGAAGATTAAGGTTGAACATCCACATCTGTACAAGAAGTGGCAGAACCTCAAGATATACTGGAGCTGTTCGATTTTTACAAACGTTGCCTCATTTGTGGTGACGTCTGCTGCGTCATAGTGACACACCACCTCTACATCAGAGGTGCTGTCATGTGAAAATGACAATTCAATTGACAATTACATGTACTGCAAATCACTGAATACACTAAGTTACTTGGATATTATATCCCATTGGCTCCAACTGTGGCGTCGTATCTTAATATTTCATTTGAACATCACTATTAAATATGCTTAAATGTTTGTAAAACAATAAACCCTCTGGAAAAGCGATAATGACTTTTACGTATATATAAGTGTATGTATAAGTATGTATAAGAACATGTAAACAAATTTATTTTTAGAGATGACATAATAATAAGAAAATAAATAATAATAAGAAACTCTTATTGCGCAAAACACCGAACGGGTTGAGAGACTTTGTACAAAAAACAATTTATAACCATCACTATAATAGATCTGCTAGAAGGCAGATGACTTGATTTAAACATAAAAGAGGCCTGTTGGAAAGCAAATAAGTATAGGACATGATAAAAATAATGACAAAAATAATGACAAAAATAGATATGTTAAAAGGCAAACATATTTAATAAACTACAAAAAGAGGCATGCTATTAAAGTCACATTAGTGGATGACTTTAATAAAACACAAAAAGAGACCTCTTAAAAGGTAAATATAGGTATTTAAACAGACAATTAAATTGAGTTTTGATTTAGGATGGTTGACATGAATATCACGAAGAAAACAATTAAACGGAGTATTAATTTAGGATGGGTGAAATAAATATCCCTCCAGACATGTAAACGGAACACCGATTGAGGAAGGCAAACTGAGTGAGATCCCAGGAAAGTAAGGGACAAGCTGAGATATAATGCTGTATAACATAATATAATATAATTTATAAATTATTTTATTGAGTTTCAGAAAATCTATTCGGCAATTCAGGACAAATACATCATCAGGATGGCCGAATATTGGAATGCGATGTAATCAAGGATATCTTTGTTCAGGACTCCCTACGACGCGATGCCGACTATGTTATGATTATGGACACTTAAATGATTACAAAAAGTTAACTAATAAGCTGGTGCTTACAGACGTAAATTAATTAATACCAGTATTACGTAAAAAGTGGAAAGAATGATCTGATAATATGCGGGGTTGTTGTATTATAGTATTAGATATGGTTTATAAAGATTTATATGCATTTCTATTACACAATAATAAATGGTTTTTAACAATATATTACTTTTTCTGTATTCTTATTGAAGCTAAATAAAATCTGTTATTAAAAACATCAAGACAGTAACTAACCAATATAAGCAATGCAATATTAAATGACTACAGCAATGTAGAAATAAAGTAAATATCTAACATCGCATTAATTTCGGCTGAAATTAAAAATTATGCCAAGCTTTCCCAGTAAGGAAGAGAATTCCAAGGATAGCAATATGCCAAGTAATTGTGCCCGTGCTGGAATTTGAATCAAATTAAATAATACTTTTTTGAACCCCAGAACTTGAAATAAATATATAAATTTATTATTTAACAAGATGAAACACCATACAGATTTATTATAACTTTTATTTGATTATTTGATATATATATATATATATATATATATATATATATATATATATATATATATATATATATATATATATATATATATATATATATATATATATATATATATTTATATATACTGGTTAAGAATTGTGTCGATTTTGGGGCCTCTGAATACCGGTTCGGCATTAAACATTTAATAATAGTTGAGTTAGTTATTTTTAATGGATAGATTAATATTATTACACTTCCCTTTCTAGTCGAGTTTTAATAATTTGATTACTGTCTCTTCTAACTACTACAATCTGCAACAATTATGAGAGCTCTTTTAGTTAACCACGAAATAAAATTATATGTGATATGGACCCTGCGTAATCAAATTAATTACCGCTGATCTAGCGCATCAAAGTGAATAAGTTTGATTGCCGCTTTTGGTCCTTCCATCTGTTAATAGTATACGTAAAAAGCTTACACCTAATGTTGAGTACGCCTTTGTAGCTATCATGAAATAATTAAATATTTAATGTATTACTATCATCAAAATAGAGAGAAACTTTTCTTCCATATCCCCAGATTAAGTATTTAAGAGCCCACCAATCATTGTCAATATGCGGTGCCGTTTAGAACTCGAAAAGTTTATAACTTTTTCCAATCTGTTTTAGGGAGTGGTAATGGAACTCGTTACGATTTGACTTTGATGTAACTGACTATATTTGATCCATCGACTAATCCATATTCATGTCATGTTTGGCGCGAAAAAAATGTCGACAAAAAATATAGAACTAACTTTTATTTGAAATGTCGAAAAAAGGTAGCAGTAAATCTCTTGTAATTTTATGGTGATAAAGGATTATATATTTTATCTTTTGCCTCGCAGAGATGAGAAGTAACGCAGATGTGAGAAATAACTTTTAAGAAATTGTCAAATTGCAAAGGAACTACTACCTGTCCCCGAATATATAAAGTTTTTTGATATTTATATTGTAATATTTAGAAAATTTAATATTTACCAAATATATAGCTTTGAAACTGATTTTCTTAATATTAGAAAAGCAGCATGTATACTATACTGGATCCTGGCCATATTAGGCAACAGTGTGACAGATATTGATATGTTCTATTTTATTTCAGGAATTACAGTATCCCACGCCAGACTTTTTGAAACGCATAAGATGTATGCAATCTTAGGCCAGAGTTACGTAGTAGATACACCATCTTTCGAAGGGTATATAAAGCCCAGTCTATGTATATGTTAGGCAAGTAAAAAGTGGCTGATTGAGTTAAGGATTTCCATTGCCTCACTCGCTTAGTTGACTGTTCACGGCGTTTCGATAGCTGGATATCTGCTACCCTCGTCAATTGCAAACTCTCAATGATATACGACTCTAAAGCTATAATAATACTCTTATAGTTCGAATATAATATACCAGTGGTGTATTAATTTACCACGGCTCTTTTATCTGGCTTCAATATTATGTTGCGTTTTAATATAATGCATGACATGTTAAAACATTGTAGATTTCCTGCCATATCGCATTATATAGGTATCGTTTAACATGTATTTCTGCATAATCTGCATATTTATACTCGTTTTAATTAAAACAAGGTATCGTTATATAGGTATCGTTTCACATGTATTTCTGCATAATCTGCATATTTATACTCGTTTTAATTAAAACAAGTATAAATATGGAGATTATGCAGAAATACATGTGAAACGATACCTATATAATGCGATATGGCAGAAAATCTACAATGTTTTAACATGTCATGTCATAAAATCTACATGTCATAAAATCTGTAAATCCATAGAAACTAAATTTGAAGAAGTTTACATTGACACAAAACGATACAAATTCGAAATTCTTAACGGAATAGGATCTGTATTTAAATCTATAACTGGTAATCTAGATGCCTCAGATGGTGAATATTACACCAACTGCATTAATAAATTAAACAATGACGAACACCAATTAGAAAATTTATTAAAGAACCAAATTTCAGTAACAACTTCAGTAATAAATAACTTTAATTCCACTCTACAAAAGTTACGTGTTGATGAAGCTACATTTAATAATGATATTAAAGAAATCAGTATAAACGATCGTGAGGTCTTATCAGTATAAACGAAAAAGTAGACATAATTTACATCAAACTAAAATTGTTAGGAATCTGCGAACAACTTATGGAAAGCTATCTATTCATAGAAGATAACTTAAACGATGTGCTTAGCTCTATAACATTTGCAAGATTAAAAATAATTCAATCTTCCATAATTACATTAGATTTGATTTCATCATTACAGGAAACATCTCAAAATCTACACAGAAATAGTTACACCCCTAAAACCCCTTACACCCCTAAAACCCTCAAAGGTCGCTCAATATTTATATCGTAGAGTTTGAAGCTTATCAAACAAATTCCAATTTGATGTTTCTTTGAAAGGCCCCTTTAATAGATTCCCAATCTTATATACTTTACCGCTTATATCCCGTTCCCATATTGGACAACAGAACTGATCTGCATCACATTTTCTCAGATACGTACCTGTTCCAAATCCAAATATGTGTAAACTTAACTCTTGGAACCAAATTATGTTCAAATCTGTTCATCTACCCTATAGATAATGATGCCCCCTGTGAAGCCTGTTTATTCAGCAATATTAAAAGTCTACCCGGAAAGTGCCAAACATCAATTGTATTCAGCAACGGATACAATGTGCAAGAACAAGAAGCTAACACTTGGTTAATCATAATTTCAGAAGCATTACATATAACCATAAACTGTCCAAGAAGAAATTCTCTCGCTGAACTCATATGAAAGAGCTCCATTCTAAAATTAGATCCTGGTTGCAGTTCATTCATAGGAAACACAAAAGTACAAGCAAGCTCTAAAGACATTTCTGAAGTTAACAACAATGCACATCCCGTCATAGTTCCATGGGACTGTTGCAGCGATTTACGCGATAAGCACAAATTACCAACTTTAAAACCGCTAAAATTGAATAACACCAACGTAGAAGAATTTGAAGTAGCAAAACATAAACTTGAAAAATATTGCCGTCACCTGGACGATATGATAAACCAACCGTTTATTGAAAAACATACCTCTTGGTTTACATATTTTATTATAACGCTTATTATTTGCCTAGCTATCATTTACATAACCTGTAAATGTAGACGAAAGAGACGACTTACCATCGCCATCGGACCTTCAGGTTATCAACCCTCTTCAGGACCTGGCAGACGCTTCAAGATATTTACTGCTCTACTCCCCAGGAGAAGACCATTAATCCATGTCGAAGATGACATCGATGTAGAATTAAATTAAAAGGACTATATTATTAAAATTAAAAAGACTATATTTTTCGTTCAACTATATTCCAATATAATTAATATTTATATTTTTATGTTACACTTTCAAAAGTTGCTGTATATCAACAACTTTTTCTATATGATGGGAGTTGTTATGAAAGCGTATACTTGTTATTCAGAACATTGCATTTTGCTACGTTGCAAAGATAACAATTTCCTGGTATATCACATTACATATCGTTTCACATGTATTTCTACATAATCTGCATATACTTTTAATAGTTTTAATAATTCAATGAATTGTTACACTTATATGACACTGCTGAGTTAGCTCAGCAGGGTACATTATTACTTGTAGACCCCTTTCCAAATCAGTTGTTATTTAGTCGTAGCTATGAAGTAATTTTACGAAGCAACTCAAATCTTTTGTTATTTTTATCAAGACAGCTTGAGCTATCCCCAAAATTAAATAAAACGTCAATCAAATGAAGAGAATACAAATGTAGAGGTAAAAATGTTTTACAACAAAAATAGTAATAAATTACTAACGTTATATCCCGCTTCCCAGCGACCACGTCAAGCACCTTCAACTACAGACTAGTTTCGGCCTGCTTGGGCCTCATCAGTGCAGTATAGGTGATACAGAGACGGGGTCATGTATCACCTATATTGCACTGATGAGGACAACGAAGGCCGAAACTTGTCTGTAGTTGGTGGTGCATAGCGTGGTCGCTGAGAAGCTCCTTAAATTTTCATATCATGGAAATCATATCAATGATTCATATTCATATCAATGAAATTTTTTCAAGCGGTATTGCATTGTGCTTTTCAGTAAATCTTTGAAATATAGTAGTGCTTAGCATTCGTGGCATAGAGGGATAGGACGTTATTAATTTATTATTATTTATGTTGCAATATATATATATATATATATATATATATATATATATATATATATATATATATATATATATATATATATATATATATATATATTAGTGTATAAAATAGTTATTGAATTTGTATCAGACTAATAAGTAATATGAAACGATTTTATCTATTTTAAAACACTCTTGATTGGACATGGGATGACATACATCCCTGAATCGAAAGATGTAGGGCCATACAGGCAATTTCATATAGAAATCTAAACTCTACATTATTAGCAAAGTAAAAACTATGTAATTACTATTTACTATAATATTATGTAATCTTTCTAAAATCTTGTACCACTAAAAATAGCAGAAGAAACTGCACCAGATAAGTTACTTAAAGAGGTTACCAGTCAAAAAATATCTTTAAAAAGTCATTATCTTAAAAATAAAATCCTACCATGACAGAAATAAAAAAAGATAAGTCTCTTAAAAACAAAATCAACGCGTCCGGGACTTTTCCCATAAAGGTCGATAATTTGCTATTAATTAGAAAGCTTAAGTATATTAATTTTATGAATACTTTAAATGATCCAGCTTCCGGGAATTTAATACCTATACCAATATATTTATAAAAGCTTTATTACGTTCTCCTTCACACTGAATATTTAAACTTAAGTATCTAAGATAGTTCGACATGAAGAGTGAAAGTACTTGAAAGTAAGTTGATAATTACCTTTGCGATGTTCTGCGATCGTAGCTTCGTTGCACTCACGTTTCCTGCCTACTGTTCACGGGAGCAGTACAGACAGACGTCCAGTATGCTACTAGTAAATTTCTGGCGCGATCAGGCGTCAACACACGGCGCCGAGGCGCTGTAAGCGTGCGCAAAACCAAGCTTTGAGTCTGCGTCAAAGCACGTGGACACGTGGGTAACAAACAACTGTCCAACATAAAAAATTTATGAGCGGAAATAAAATATATTTATTGATACAAAAGAAAGTCAAATCTAGGCACTGTATTTTTTATTTGGCTTACTCTGCAGCATGCTACTTGTTATTCCGATAAAAGAAGAAATAAAATATACATATAATATACTGAAACCAGGATAAAAGCTTTTATAGTGAGAGAGGCAAATAACGACGAATATTTAAAATATACAGGATTTTGTATAAATATGAGAAGATATTGATTGGGTTTTTCTGTAAATATACTTTATCATTATTTATATATTATATTGAGCGACGTATGCAGCACATTACTTTTAATTTCAATAATTGGCCAGATATTTATTACTTTTCTCTTGAAACATCGTGACCTTTAAGAATTTCCTGGCTTACGATTCCTCCCATTCGTCTCACGATTCTAATGCCGTATTTCGACCGTGATGTGTAAATTAAATGAGACACGCAGCCCAAAAAAAATAAAAGGCTTTACTACAAGCCGTTGAGTTTTCTGATATTAATTTTCGATATTATTGAAAGTGAAACTCAGACTCAAAGTCTAGTGTTTCAGAATGGCTAAGTTTATTACCAAAACTGCCCAGTCATTATCGTAGGTCCTCAAGTTTACGTATCTATGTTGAATCGACATTTAGATCATGTGCACAAGGTTTATAAAGAATGGTGCGTTGAAAACGAGAAAACATCAGTAGAAAAGAAAGTATTCTACGAAGCCTTGGGATGAGAGAAAATTTTTAAACAAAAGAAAGATCATGTGTGATACTTGGTAATAATGAGCAAGCGCAGTAATAATGTAATAAAGATGCCCGTGTAGCCAAGCAAAATGCGGTATCTTTGTGCTCAGATAGTATACTTGTGCTCACAATTGATGTGAAAAGCGTTCTACTTTCTTTGAAACTATTGGTTTCTAAAATGGCGATACTATGATTGAAGTACAAGTACAAGATCGATTAAATCGATAGGTTGCCTCGTAACTTAGAATCCGACCGCGCGACTTCATCTTTGTATCAATATTGCTAATATAATTTATTATATTTTCTTATCAAAAGTCTCAAAATATAATCATATAATATTATTATTACATAGTATTTACACATAAAAAGCACCAAAAAACTCGGAAAAGCGCTGAGAAACTTGAAAATAAACTGTCAGACGTCTGGCAAAATACAAAGATGACATCACGTACCCCCCTGCCGGACCCCCCCGCAAAAGTTACGGGGCAACCTATATATTTTAATCGATCTTGGACTCCGTGCATTATGTAATAAATCATGTGGATTATTCTTTTCTTTAAAGATTTTGAGTGTCTCTCAAATAATTTCTTATCGATAAGGCCAGGAAAAAATAGGTGATCCTGCTGTGACAAATATAAGAGTTATTCTTTAATGTATTCTTTAAAAATGGTGCAGTGTTTTACAAACTACGACGCAACAACGAAATGCAATAAATAATATGTGAAACAAGTCTAATTTTCTCGTATCCCTGGTGATTGCAAAATGTTATAAGTATTATAAAATCTTTCCATTTTGAGAGGAAAAGGAGCCACTGAATGAATGCCTACTATTTTTTTACATGTTAATGGAAGAATTTGCTATGAAAATGTTAGTTTTATGCTTAATACCAAATAGCCAATTATTTTTATAAGGGTCGTGGCATATTATCCGCGAGATAAATCTTCTTGAAAGCGAATTACTAAAAAAGTATGGAAATTGTTAGAAAACCCACTTTTTTTATCAAATTAAAATTTAATGAGTTTGATAATAGTCTAGTTCAGCCTTGGAATAAATGGTTCCTACTAACGCATAGAAGCCATTATTCATCAGCCCCTATTTTTGTCTGCTTTGTATAATATCCTTCTCTTACCTCGATCACTTTGACTTAAATACTATAACTACAAAATATTTTATCTCTTAAGTGGAGACTGATGAGACACCAAATCGAGATAATTGCAGTATAATATAAGTTTCTTACATTTTACATTATTGATACTAGATTGAATTAGTAATTGAATTAGTAATACTATGTATACCTGTAACTCAATATATTTAATTTAAAACAAATTATTCATGGACATAATATCCTTCTTGGTAATCCTCAGTTATTCTCATATTTATATCGGTTTCTATAGTGCATCATTTATTGCAAGGACATTGGCTGTTTCTAATGTATGGAATAGATGGAAAGAAAAAGGGGATGAAAACGTATGGTATGACCCTCATAAACACTGTATAAAACGTATCCAGGCACCATCGAATCCCATCAGGCGTGACTAGAATTTGTAATGAAGTTGTATTAAAATAGGGTGAAGGCATCGCTTTTCTCAGTAAAATATATTGGAATAGAAAATCAGAGTTATATGATAACACAGATGGGCGTCTGAAATTTACCAGTTAGTTGTGCAATTTCGTAAAGGGTGCACTCGGATAACATTAGTCAGTGGCGCTATATGTGTCCGGACAAAGGGTTAAATACTATAAGGATTTAGATTACTTTACGGAGGATATGGATACGGCATGTATTACTGGCACATTTCCAGGTGATATTATTTGCTTGTTAACTAATTAAAACAGATGCACAGTTATCTCAATTTCTTGGGAAGATAGTGGCGTTTTAGAAAAATATGTCTTTTAAAATCATAATTTTAATAGGAACGTCTAGTGAAAATACCTCATTACTTAGTAATAATCCGGTAGTTAAAGAAGTAGCTTCAGAATTATTAAATGGAGTAATGCGTTTTCAGGAGCGGCAAGGAGATTGCATTAGAATCCGAGTTGGACCCTCACCTAAGGCTATTTCATTATACTAATTTATTGACATTCAAACAATAAATGAATTGTACATTTAGTCACTTACCTATATTTACACGATTTTAATTATTACAATTGACATATTCACACACAGTACAATAATAGTTATAATTTACCAGTAAAAAATAATTTAGCCAGGTAATTTAATGACGTTTAACTATTTTTTTACTCTACATTTTTGTCTTTGTTTTGATTTGTTTTTGTACTGCATACTTACAACTGTTTGGTTTGCAGAAAACAACTACTCAGGGAGCACAGACCCATTCCTCTATTGAATTATGTCCACAAACCGACAAAATGCACTAAACTTGCCTTGAGCGAAGTTAGTAGCATAGTAGCAACAGGCTTTTTATCGTCTCTACACTATTTCGCGGCACTGGCAATGTCGATGAATAATGGGTATTTGCCCGCGTTTTTCCATGTGTAGCGCTCTTCCCCACAGCCTTTGGCTGTGTCCCATTTAAGTGGTGTATTTTCTGATACAGTTTTCTTATACATATTTACTGATACATATCTTCAACTGTCACATTACATATTATTGGGATGCTAGTTTAGAACAAAGTTGATCCACATGCGGATCCCAATTCAAGGTAGTGTCTAATTGCAGGATCTGAATTTTTCCCACTTGTCTAAGAAACACATTATTTTTCGCCTCTTAGTGCCTCTCTGCGTGAGTGATTTTTTGCTGCGTTTTGCTGGGTTTTTTTGCTGATAGCTCTGTACTAGAAATGATATTCTAGCCTGTCTACACACATTTTTTGAATACAATAGTTACATATGTCATGAAGAATATAGATGGCATCACCATCACCATCCAAGCCTACAAAGTTAACCCGTTAGAATATAGTTGTTGAGCTTTATAGCTTCCACTTCGTCAGGACTAGGTCTGTCAAAAGAACAATGTCTGCAAAATTCAGTGTTTCTGGAAAAGTGTATGGTAAATTCAGTTTATTTCGATCAATTCTGATATTCAAGTGACATATTTTCACAGAAGTCATTATATTATTAGTTGAATGATCCAGAACTTGAAGATTACTGTCGAAAAAATCTGAACTGCTTCACAATAATATTTTCGACCTATACATGCCAAAATTTGGGCATGTACAGTTTCAGAATGTTCTCATTGTAATTAGTACTTACTATAAAAGACTCTTTTGCCATTTTACTGTTCAATTTAACATAATCAAATCTATGTGTAGGCAGTTTTTCCTTTAAGTAAGAGTCGACATCACGTTCCCTTGCATCAGAAACAACAGTACCCCTATTATTATCACTGCGCCTTCTATCTATCATGCCACTGACGATGTTCTTCTAATTTACCTATATAGTTTTCTGTAGGTGATTCTATGAATACTGTTAGGTTTAATATGTTTTGCTTTATCAGTGCCACAGTTTCCTGGCAAGAATGGAAGGACACATTTACCGTATCATCAGTATTAGTTTAATTAACTATTGAACCAACTTGATGATTATTTGTAAGCAGATCCTTATTTGTTGCCAACAGATCACTAATTTGACCCTCCAAATCTGTATTTTTTTATGTAGTGCATTTTTCGCAAGCTATACATTCTTTCAACTTTTCATCATGACTTATTCCCTGAAAAAGTTTAGAGCCACTTCTAGTAATCTTATTAATAATAATTGGTGAATTGGCAGATTTAATTTTACTATTTTACTAGTTTGTGCAGTTGAGCCACCTACGGAGAATGCCTATAAAAAAAGCCAATCACCAATCACCAATCTACAGCTTTGAAAATAATAATTGTGGCAATAATCTATGGAAAGTATTAATACCCCACCGTCATATTAGTAATACATGCCCGCTAATAAGCCTGATAGAACACTCATCAACACAAGGCGAAAGCCCTTATTGAGTTTCAGCTCGGGGCGATAAAATAGTCTTAAGAGTATCAAAAGCGGACGAAGTATGTATAGATCTGTAAACTAGGGCTTTATCCTGGTCATATACATGTTTTCTTGTTTAACGTCGAAAGCTCCTGGCTGTTGTGTATATTAATATGATAATGTGAAAGTTCATTCCTGCAACAAATGATACCTAGCTATTAGAATTGGAATCCGTACGCCTCTGGTATAAGTTGTTTTTGTTTTGTTTTGCAATATCGACGGCTTACGAAGGTATCTTCCGCGAAGAAATGTGTGATACCCTGTTAAAGACATAATAAGATAAGCAGCAAATAAAGTTGAAAGTCCCTTGTATATCCAATCTCTTAGCACGCCAAAGCTCTTTCTGTTTTTCATTTTGTTTAAAGGCGGTTTACATCTGGATAATTTTAAGCTCAAAGCTCTTACTCGATGCTAGGTAATCTTGTTCTAGGCATATACGTTTGCTAGCGGTAAAGTACCTCATTTTATGTAAAAAATGTAAAAGAAGAAACCTTTATAACAAAAGTCCTGGATTTATAATATAGTGAAACCGGAGATAATATGCCTGCCAAATATAATGGAATTTTTAATTATAATATTATACTGAGTATGCTTACATAAAATGTATTTCGTTATACATTTCCAGTACACCTAAAAAGATATACTAAATTCCCCACGTAGGAAGAGGCTTTCCTAGAAGTAGCATTATTTTTGTAGAATTTATTCCGCAAAGTAGATTATATTTTAAAAATAATGTGACAATTTTCCAAATTGTAAACAATTATATAACAATTTTATAAAGTAGCTCTGTAATATCAAGCTCACCTAAGCTATACGATTGGCTTCTGTTGTATGCTTCTGTTGCGCGAGTAATTATTTTTCATATTATAAACAGGAACAACGAGTAATGAATGACACATATTAAGGCAAAACTGATAGCACGAGTTGTATTCAGAACACAGTTCAATGAAACAAGAATGTTCATTTTGAAAGAAAATCAAATAGTATATAATTAAATGACAGTGTGCTGATAATTTATTTGACATTTATCTGGCAAATCTGGTAATTTAATTTCTTGTAGTGCGCTTCATGTAATTTCCAAAATAAACGGGTTTGGTATTTAAGTAGCAAATTCAACTTCAAGTAATACAAGAAAGTGCCATAAGTCAAATTGGGACCAGTTTGATTGTTTTATAAAACAAAAATTCATAGTTTTTTACATTTATTTGACATAAATATTGTCGATGGAATAATCGGTTGCCTCTCATTTGACTTAAATATTGTTATTGTAATATGCTATTGTATACACTGAATTACATTGGTGAAAAACATTTTGAGTTGAATTGTCACTGTGATATGCTACTAGGCTAAATTACATTGGTAAAAAAACGTTGAGTGAAATTGTCGCTGGAATACTCTATTGCCTCTCATTTGACATAAATATTGTCACTATAATATGCTATTCCATAGGCTAAAATAATTTTTTAAAAAACGTTGAGATGAATTGTCAATTAAAGATGCATTAATGCCGTAGTGCTATCACAAAAATTGTTGCGAAAATTATGTGAAACAAAGATATCAAGTTAATCTATTTTCGACTGAATTTTCCACCATATTCTGCTAGGCTATCTCTCAAGTTCATCACGTAATCTGAATAATTGATAGAAGAAAATCTTATGACACTGAAGTGTTTTTTGTAGTAAATTGATATTGATTTCCATCAAGTAAAAGCCTGCTTAATCAATTTTCTTTATTGTTGGTGTTGTGAGTATACTTTTCCGATAGCAAAGAAACAAAGACAAATACATGAATCATTCGTGTAACTTTTAAAATCTCAAGGGTCCACTGAATTTTTATGCGAACTAAATCTAGTGTAGTAACTCGTATCTGTATGAAAAGAGGTGCCTTTTAACATATTATTTCTTTTGAACCTTATTTATTTTTATGTAACATGTTGTGATACTTAGCAACGATTATAACAGCTATAGCAGTTGCTATTGTTCCTTTCCTCGACATAATGGCGACCTATCCTCACTTTACAGTAAAGTTATCCTCTAAATAGCAGCTGGTGTTTTCAATGTGTTCACCGAATCGCTGTGACCAGATAAAATTGATGGATTCCCTCAAATTCGACGTATATCTAATTCCATTAATTAGCGCACCTCGTCCAGTAACCATGATATAGAATGAAGACAGATTGTGTACGAATATTTATTTTTATTTCGGGTTAAGGGACTTATCGCAAAACCGTATATATCGGGAGCGGCCCGACTGGGTCCGCCAGACGTGGTCCGGCATATTAAATCCATAAACGTGGTGTGAGGATCCTCACATCACGGTACGGGGTTTTCAGCAAAGACCGAACACCACGTGACTTGTTACTTTCATAAAAGCAGTAATTTTAAGATGGTTAATTTGGTCACGTTTTTCAGTTAATACTGAATTAGTAGCGAGTTCGTATGTCAGTTTAAATTACGGTTTCTGACGACATGTGATGCCAGAACGCTTGGCATTGGTATCTTTGCCGACGACATCATGTACACAAAGTAAATCCTGATATCTTTCATACAATCATAGATATTGCATTAGAATAGCTCTCTGTGCAATAAGTTAGGAAAAGTGGAAACTTTCTTCCGCATCAAGCCTTAGTTTTTCGATCGAGGCGACAGCGGGGATAAAAAATACGCCAGATGAGGAAAATACAGGTGAGGACCAGCCGAAAAATTTAGTTAAAGTTATAATTAATAATTAAGAGAAAAACAAAATAGGTATTATTGGTAGGTATTGCCATGAACCGATTTTATATGAAATATAAATATTAAGAACCAGTTTTTGTAAATAATTCGCAAAATTATTTCTTTGGATTTGTTTGACTTCTATTTTAAATTTTCTTTTCAGAAATCACGAGTCTTCTTCTTGTTCTTCGGCATCATCTTCTCCTTATTCTTATTCTGCTTCTCCTTCTTCTTTTCTTCTTCGTCTTCTTCTATCTACATTGTCTCGTACTGGACTTACTCTCACAAACACTTTTAAAATAGGTCAACAATGTACCCGAAAAAATATACAATGAAAATATATTTAAAAAAGATTCAGGCTTGAATAATGTACATACTCGTAGTTAGCAATGTTTGCATTCTCTTTTTCTTTTGCATCTTCTATTAGCTTGTATGTCTCTTCTATTCCCAAGAATGTTCCGTCCAGTGTAGCTATAAATATAAATAAAAAGCTGATATCTTATATCTAGGCAATACTCAATAAACCTCGACAATGGTATAATCTGCGGATACAATTTCGTCGACTCTGATAATAAAGGCCAATATAAAACCAAGTATAAACTTGTCAATTCGTACAAAACGAATGAAACGAATAAGCAAATCGTAATATATGACAACTGTGTGTTAAGTTTTCCAACAAAGTACGGGTAGCTGAGCTTTACGGTCAGCATTGAAAGCATTTAACTGGATTTCGTTTTATCATAACTCTGCAGAGAAAGGTTATAAAATCTACGGAATGAGGAGAATACAGATATATTTATTCCCAATAAATTTACTGCTACATTTTGAAATAATAGGTGATTTTATTGCATGTGAAACAAAATATTCAATTTTATCTAGTAATAACAATAAAGTCTAATAATATATTTTTATTTCGTTTATGTCTAAGCATGTATTTATTTGCACTGACTTAAAATAATGCTTCAGAATTACATTGGTTAAGGTGGATGTTGTATCAAAGTCACTTAAATGTGCCTAAGAATGGCAAGGTGTACGAAAATAAAATGTACCTACAGTCGGATTTATATTTTTTTTATCACCATATTTAGCTAAAAGCGCTTTTATAGTTCTTAGACTGAAATTTTCTTCGATGAAACACAAACAAGAGTTGCTTAAATATTTCCTTTAGATTTTCATAATCTGGAAACTGAAGATACGATTCGAAGATACGGTCCAATCAAGTAGCTTGCTAGGTTACTTAAACTTGCGACCTATAGACTTTTTCTATCGGGAATTTTAAGACAAAAATTGTATGCTGGTGGACTACCACACGATTTAGATATCCTGACGTAGATAGTAAGAGGCGCAATGAAGGAAATGAAATTAATAGTGATCTCGTCCTTTGTGAAACCCCAGTAGAAAAAATCAAGTGGATATAAATCAGGGGACTAGGGAGGCCATCTCTGTGCATAAGTTTGGTCAAAATAATTTCTTACTCCTTGTTCGTAATGAGCTGGACAACCGTAATTTCCAAACCATATTGCCCTGCAATGGGTTTTCAAGAACATAACTATGAAGATTCATGAAGTATTCATCTTTTTGAATTCCATTCAAAATTCTTCCATTTGTCCCAAAAATTTTATTTAGGAAGTGTGGGTCCTCCCTGGGTTTCTACAGCAATATTTGGCAAAATTCACGTTTTACGTAGTCACCCGGATGAAATCACTTTTCAATTACTCGCGCGGAAGTGGACCAATCATTTTCAGTCTATTGTAAGACCCCTCCAACGCAATCCATTCTGATTTCCAAATATGCTTGGTGAACAATTATGAAAAAGTGATGATCATCAGGAAGTCTCAAAGCACGCGGGTATCTTTTGCGATACAGAGTAGCTGCACCAGCACGGCAGTTCACACGAAATCACACGTCAGTTCGGTATTATCTCCAATAAAATAAGTCAAACTCACTAGGAAACACAGAAGTCCAAAAAAATAATAAACTTCTTAATCATTAAAATAATTTCACAAATATCATTCTGCTCTTCTCATATTTTTTTAAGTAAAATAGAAAATATTATACCATTTTATAAACTACACTAAAATAATTTTTCTAAATAACTTGCCAAGTTAGCATGTAATTTTTTTTACACTATGAAGAGTTTCAGTTAGCTAAGAAAAAATAATTACATTTGTATCGGGCAAAAATATAATCTAACATAAATTATAATTTAAATAATTTTTATATAATATATCGACTTTATGTAAGATATTCTACGCCTCTTTTATAGACTATTTTATGTTATAAAGTGAGCAAGATATTTTCAAAAATTATTCATTATTCAACTAACATCAATACTTCCATTACAATATTAAGCTACAAAAATAGACAATTATTGAATATCACCAGTCGACTTCGAAAGAGCACATAAACGTGTGGGAGAAATCTGGGCGAGACAAGATACTAGCAAAATGCACTTCCCGGCGTCAGCATCCCGATGCTACCTTCACAGACGAATCCCATTGCACCAATTTGCCAGACACCCCAACTAGACGTAGAGAGAAATATGAAAACACACAAATGCCGTATGAAAAATTTATGGAACTTGATGTTAGAGAGCGTAAATCATACAACTTTTGGACATATATCTTTGTTATGTCCTGTTATTTTGATTTATTTTCGAGCCGATGCTTACCATTAGCACAGATAAAGATCCAAAGAGGCCAGTGTTCCCATTTTCGAAATGTTTTACGGAAAAAACTCCAAGAATTTTTTATTGCAAAGAATACAGATAAATGCTGCTTATTGACATACATATCCCAGTAAAAGCTATCTATCCCCTATTAATATTGTTTATTCTTGTGTTACTACAGATATACATATCTATAAATATATTTTTTAACTGATTACCTAACGTACACACTCAATCAAGTATATATATATATATATATATATATATATATATATATATATATATATATATATATATATATATATATATATATATATATATATATATATATATATATATATATATATATATATATATATATATATATATATATATATATATATATATATATATATATATATATATATATATATATATATATATCATTGGCACTGTCTGCCCCCCAACATTATACTTATATTTACATAATTAAATTATCTCAACAAAGTAGCACAAAAGAGTTAATTTTATTTTATTTGCAGGCAGGCCAAACAGAAGCCATCAATAACCAAACAGCGATCTTTAGTTCTTGCTTACACCGTTATATGTCACTCTCCAGAAAAATAAACTTTTTAGCTACGGTCGATACTGCAACACTTGTAATCTAATGGAGCTTTCCATTATTTCTGACAGGATGAAGAAGAATGCAATCCGCTGATAATTGTAGGGGTTAGTCCTTTGGTTTTTGTCTTGTGCTGGAAACTGTTTTATACTACGAATTAAATTCGTAAGCAGGTGTAACGAGTATACATGTAAGTGGTCTCACCGAATAATAATAAAATAATCTAATTCTGTTATCTAAAATATTTACTTATAATCTTCTCTTATCTAAGAATACACCTACATGTGTTTTTAAATGGTGATAGCTGCTTGATTTTAATAGTATCGTAGATGATTTAAATTTAGATAACATGCAAACATCATTATTTACCAATAAACAAAATATATAATAAAATAAGTTTAGTGTAATTCATTTAGTTTGTTTTAGATACAAAATTTAACGAGAATCATTATGAATGCCAGTGACCAGTAAGCAGTAAAACGTACAGCAGAGCTTAAAATACACTCTTCCAACCAAGCTGTAGTGTTAATAGTAATTGGCCTCATACTACGTTTGAAATCATCATAAGCACAATTAATTTCACATTCCACCACTGAGAGTTCCTCTAGAATTTCCGAACTGTTTCGTTTATGAAATAAATTAAGATAGTATGTTCCGTTGGAAGTTTTTCGAAGTTCCCAAATTACGGTGGATGCAAATTCAGGCGGTGAGTAGTCATATGCCCCCATGCCATGCAAAACTGTTGTTATTGTTGTATCATGTCCGGATAGCATAAGGAACTTTGGGGTGTCCGTAATATTTTGGACAATGTTGTCAAAGTACCCAATTAGATAATTAAAAAATGGACCTACTTTCAGCCTTCTCATTTCTTCAGTGAAACTATATTTTGAGAGCTGTAATCCGGTTAAATAACTGAATTTTTGTTGATCCAACGCATCCGCCCAAGAAGGTATGAACGAAGCGTTGTGACATCGGTACGCGTAGAAGACGCTGTAAAGATTAGCTACGTTTCCTATTGTGGTAACATTTCGTCCTGTATGGTTTGATATGTATTCTAACATTTCTGCGTTTTCCAGGGTTACGTTTTTAAAATATTCGGATGAGTCAACTTCTGCGTACAATTTATTAAGTTTCGGGCAATTCTTGTTCATGGCCAAGATTTCGTCGTTATCTGGGGACAATATATGTATTGGTATCGGTTGCCACAGTAGCTCTTCATTCCATATCTGGGATTTTGGTGGTGGGAAGAGCCCTCCTAAATTTGCTGCTGCTGACATTAGAGCACGGTCTACGTTGGTGGATAAGGCTCGGAAATAGGTTGGTGAATATTCGTCGGGTAAAAATTCTGCGTAACGCTTCCTGAAAAATTGTCCAAGGTTGTACTGGCGTTCTTTTCCTCTCTGAAAAGATATTATTTAAATGAAGAAATGTGAGAGAGGAATTTAAAAATACATTTTTTTAACAAAAATTTATGCTACGCTAAGGATCATGCAAGTACTATAGACTAAAAACAAAATAGGTAGGTAGGTAAAAATGAAATGTTGCTGTTGTATTTTATTTGTACTGCTTCAAAGAACTCAAAAGTATATATTTCTAAGTTTATCAGAATTTCATTTGAATCTAAATGTACGAAGTAGTTATTTTTGTATTATTGCGCGAAATAAGTGTTTTTAAGAGTCATGAGAGGGCCGAGACCGTTAGATCGAGGCCAAAAATTGGATGGAAATTCATATTAAACGCAATTATCGTGTATGCAATACAATTTAATTAAGGATAAAATTAACAGCATACATATTAAATTTAAATAATATTTGTTACATCAGATCATCCATGTTTTTAGTTACTATGGTAATGTAAATTTTGAAAGTGATCGAATGTCAGATTTATATTTTCGTGTTTTGCGTTAGAGGTAGGTATTACATATTTCGTTTAAATTCTTTTTTAAATTCAGTCTTTTTAGACGATAGTCTCTTCGGCCGAAGTTAAAATATATGAGGAATAATATCACCTATGGACCTATAGCTGATATTAAATCTTTTTTTGTTTAAAGACGATTAAAAAATGGTATAACAATAGTCAGTTGGTGTAGATAGTGATAAATACAATTGTTGAAAATATAAAAACCACCAAAACGAAAATCTTAATCTAGGAACGAAAAATTCCACCAAAGAATAGAAATATTTTTCGATTAAAAATAATTTCAGTTTTTTTTGGAACTGATACAGGTTGCCCATGTAATTGTAAATGATAATATAATATAGTGATTATACACCGTACTTACGGGGTAGATAACGAGGCAGATATATTATAAGTATTGTACTTAATAATATTATTTTATAGCGTTTATATATTTCTATTGAATGATAATGAAATTCTTACTATTACTATGCTACTTTCCCCGATAGTTTGCACTTTTAAATTATATTTTAATTTAAAATTCATTCCCTTTGTAGCACTAGAATTTGATATTGTATAAAATGTATACATTGCTTTCTGTTTATGAATTACTAGTAAATAATATTGACAGAATAATGGCATAATGTTAATACTTACGTTTAGTAGTTCCCCATATCCTTCTGGCCAATACGAAATATTGAAATATGGGTCTGTTGGATATGATGTCATGGGTGACCTGTCTCCATGTCTGTATAACTGTCACATGCAATGAAATTTGATACAAGATAAAATAACGAGATCAACCAGGCATATTAGTTAACGAGATCAACCAGGCATATGAAAGGAGAAAATATTACTCAAATGCTAATTTTCTAGTAGGAAATATACTATGCAAGGTTCTATGAAGGTTATAATCTTATTCGTATTTAGTTCAACAATCAGTTAGTTTATTAAACTTACCACAACCACCGAAACCAGTTCATCTTGAGTTTCCTCTGAGTAGCTATCTATGACGAATATATTGTGGCCATTGCAGTTTAGAAAAAACCAATTTAAAACTAGTATTCTCCACATTTTAGTTATTGGGTTAAAATATGAGACCTAATTAATCTCATCGTACCACTAGATCATGAATTAGATGTATCACTAGATATTGAATATCTTAAAATTGATAATCTCGCTTTTCAAATTGAGTACACGTGATTCACATACGTTGTGTTATGAAACGATAATATTCTTACACAGTGAAACAAAAAATGACAAGGGTGAACCGGAAACCAACACATGATTATGTAAAATTGTTTATTAAAATGATATAATAACATGAACTCCATTAACGTGGCAAGGAAATATCTTTTTATCCAAATCTCAAGGTATATTTTTTATATATCTTTTCATCTCAAGGTTAATCCAATTGCTACTTTAGAGGAGAGGAGAGTAAAGTGCAAATATGGAATACCATTTTGTTTGGTATATATTTTTTTGTTTTAATCATTACTTTAGACAATTAGACAATTAGCAAATGTGTAATAATCTAAAACAAAAAAAAAGTTAGAAAAAAATTACAAAATGCCCACCAAAGAAAAAATGGTGCAGTAATCCTAAACAATCGTATAATGATATTTTGGAAAATAAAGAAATCAAAATTCAAGTTCTACGGAATACCTTAAGTATCTAAGAAATGATAAAGTAACTTGTGGTTTACTTGAACCAGTAGCATATATACACTCGTCTTTATCAGCGCCTGCACACTCATTATGAGCCCTATAAGTTTTGGATGCCTTGAGATATCCCATTGTTTTTCTTTCACTGCCTTGATCACCCTAGCCATGTCCGGTTCCATGTACTATTTCTTTTATAATTGCAAGACCGACGTTATAAATTTCGTGACGTCTTAACAAAAATAATAATTCGGTAAGAAATACGATAAAAAAAACGAGCTACAAATATGGAATACTAGTATTTCATATTACCGACAACCCGTGTCCCTATCATAACAAAAAACCAAACAAATATAACGTCATCTTAGCTTTAGTTTATTTACAGCGGCCTCGTAGCAAATATTTAAATAAAAAAATTCAAGTAATAGAATTAGGCTTCCATATTCGCGTACGTGTTAAAAATATCAGCATGCGAAATTCAGATATGGAATGAACACACATGATAAACCGAAATGCTAAAACGACGCGCGGCAGTTGGACTGTAATACAGGTCGCAAACATTCACAAGTTTACGTTTTTCGACAGAGGGCGGCACTTGGTTTAGTAAAAACCGAGGTCTTCCATATTACAAGCATATTCCATTTCCTCACCTTCTCCTCTATATACAAAACAATACAATAATTTACTAACCACACAAAGATACACATGGTAACTATGGCATGTCAATATAAACCAATACGATATGAAAAAACACATAAATATTATAAAAAAAAGCAAAATAAATATAAATGTAAAATAGAGTAGAATAGAGATAAATAGTGGTGTAGTCGGCAAATATAGTAACATTATCATAGTCCATTATTTTTTATGCTTTTTTATGTGTTCGTTAATTTTCCTTACAAAATTGCGCTATGTAAAATTATCAAAGTGGAAAGATAACCTAACAGCTAATAGTGGAGCGGATCTACGAAAAAAAAGGGGGCCAAACGGAAGTGACTTTTTTGAAATTTTTTTTTCCATTTTGTTCATAAAGTTCCCCCCTACCCCTTGGTAACTTTTTCCGGTAATTGTTGTCCACCAGGGGGCGCGCGCAGCCCTTCAAATATTGTAAAAACAGATTTTTTTTAGATTACGCGTAATAAAGGAGACGGATAGAAAAATGTTTTAAACAAGAAAAATAAATCTGGTTTTGGACCCGTCAAAATCGGTTTATTAGAACCGAAGATACAGCGGTTTTAAGATTTTTGTTTTTTAGGGGGGACAAGAAAAAGATAGTGAGCATCAGGGGGTGTTGCGGGAAAGGGGGTTGTATTGGGAGGCTGATTTTTCTTTCTCTTGTAGGTAATAGTTATCGGAGGCCCAGACCGTAATTTTCTTGAGATTGCTCAATTAGGAAGGGATGGGAGGGGAGAGGGTGGAAAAGGGTTAAACGGGTGTATCTCCGGCCCTGATGAACCGATTTAAAAAAATAAAAATGGATTTTTTTTATAAGGAATCGAGTACAGCTTGAAAGAAAAAACAAAACTCAAA
>CAXKVY010004318.1:0-40557 GCA_964058915.1 Tetropium fuscum
ATCTTATAAATGTGTCTTTAGAGCTAGGCATTTTCCCTAATGAATTAAATGGGCAGTTGTAAAACGGTTATTTAAAAAAGGAAATATAGATATATTGTCAAATTATCAACCCATTAGTTTGTTAACTTATTTCTCAAAGATATTTAAACATGCCATGGCCTCAAGAATAACCTTCTTTACAAGAAGCAGTTTTTAGATAAATGGATGTGTACGTGTATTGAGAATTGAGTTTTTTTCCTTTTCTTTTCTTTTTTGACTTATATCCCAGATTTTTGTACTTCGTACTATCCTCTGTTGAAATAAACAATTTCCTTACTTACTTACTTACCTACTCATCTAAGACTAGCCAGTCATATCCTTCTGTCTGCCAGTAAAAACCTCTTACCATTCTAGTAGTGTTATATACTATTACTGCTGTGCTGCTCAGATGGAATGTTAGGAAAATTCACAAGTTAAGTTCACGAAAGATAACTCTTGTTTTTTAAGACATTTTAAGAAAATGGTATATTATTCACAGGGATGAAATTTACACAATCTACTGAATAATAGCCATCAGATGCGAGTAGAATACAAGTAGGTTTGTTAAAAAATAAATAATATAAGAATATTTTTTTCAATTTCTTGGGGTGTTAAATACAGCTACTCTTTCTCAAGTATGCGGTGCCTAATATAAAATTTGAGAAAAATATATTTCAGAAATACCACCCACATTTCTGGTCTTCTGTATCGAATTGTAAATTAACTGTTTTGAAATATTTTTCAGTTGGCACAAGTACAAAGTATGGTTAGATCTCAACAACAATCAACCCCTTTATCAAATCACCACCCCACTTTCACCGAGAAGTTAGTAGAGGATGCCCTGTTCACTTCTCCGCCATCTCCACCACAACCAGCAACGGTCAACCAGCTCTTGCGGAGGGCCGCCAGGCAATACAGACTAGAACGAAGGATATCATCGGATATAGAGAGCGATCTTAAGCGGGCCAGATCAGAACACATTATAGGAAATAATAATAATAATGAATTAAACCTGTCACATACGCATCCGCCTCAAACGCAGCCCGCAGACTTCTCACCCAGCGCCATGAAAAATAGTGCACTTAATCTTAATTTGAATTCAACGATGAAAAACGAGGTGGAAGGTAAGTTGATGTCCCTTTGATTTTCCTCCTGTTACTTTAGTACTTACCGAAATAATATTCTGAGTACATGCATAAATATTCTGAGTACAATATTTTAATCTTTCAAATCTAAATTTTACCTGAAGTACCTTACCTTACCTGAAGTACTTTACCTAACATATAGTTTTGCAACAGACTGTTCCAAAAATTTCTAAATGCCATATATTTTTTGTTGATAATATTATTGACAAGGATTTGTGTTTCTTTGTAGGTAATGGAATAAGTAGTACAGAGCGGGAAAGCTCACCTTGTTCACCATCGCCGACGCTGCTTTCTCGATGTAACGAAAACAACGGGAACGTTAAAAACGAACCTATGGAGCTTATATGTAGTACAAACCCAGACGATAACAGTAATGAGTCCACGGACGCAACAAATGACAACAGGCCTAACAATCTACCTCAGGGGCCACACTCGGGCAGCTCGGGAGGGGACCATGAGGACCATGACAGCACAATAGGGCCATACCTGACTCCATCTGAGAGCAAGCTCTTTGCAGCCGCCGGCAGCTTTAATTTTAGTATGGCGGCCTTGGCTGCAGATCCTACAGGTCTAGGTCAGTATTTTAACAATTTTATGACAACAGTTTTTTATTGGCGCCGGTAAAATTGCACTTGGACAGTAATTGTGTTTGGACACTTAGAAATGGTATAATACTTATGTACCAATATACTGTGTGTTCTTCGAAAACCGCACTATTCTGTCTTCCTATTCTTTTTTAATAGTATATTATGCAACGACTATTTAATGATGGCTATTAAGACACGAGCATGAGAATGTCATAATGAATGTGCATGTCTTAATGGCCATTAAATGTGAGTTGCATACACTAGTTTTTCTAGGACCTGTCATAATAAAATATACAAAAATTAACACTTTATTTCTCAAACTTATTATAAATTGCTATTTAAGAAATATTATGGAAACTTATAAATAGAGCACAGAAACATCAGAAAATCAAGGTTTAACAAATAAAGTACTACTAAATCCTTTATTTTGCTTTTTTGAAAAATATTTAAGATTTTTGCCGTAGTCAATTGGATATTTTATGAGAAAGAGCCTGAATTATTCCAACAGAAATGCATTTGTTTCTTTTAAATTTAAGTGACAGCAAATACGCAGCAGCAGAACATAAGTATCTTTTTTCTTTCAGGATTAAACCAGTCTCTACAGGGAAATGATACTATGGCAGGAACGTCACAAGGTAAGATAAGCCCTTATTGAAAGTTTTCTTGATAATTTATAGTTGTCTTAACTGAATGTTGTGTTTGATGTCGTGTGACAGTTAAGGTGACTTTTATGTGGTTGAAAAACAATACTATCGGATTTTGACACTAGTCTGACCCTTAAGAAATCGGATAGTATTTTTTGTGTTGCTAAATACAGTTGATTTATTTAAAGAAAGTTTTTCCATGCAAGGATATTATATAATTTTTTCGAACCTTGAACACAATATTTACTTGCAAACTTTTCTTTAAATTTGTCATCTAAGTGTTTCGGAATGTGTTTAACATGTGTGTTATGTTTATTTTGTCCCTGGTCTGATTTTGTGTTATTTTTATTTCTATTATTTTATATTAATTTGGGGAAGCCATCTAAACAATGAAGAAACATAGCTTTATGTCCGCCATTTTTTTAACTCCTTATCATTTATCATACCTAAGTCTAAATAGTTCTGAATAATTTTTATATATGTTACCAGCAAGGTTTGAAAGTTAAGGTGTGATACTTATAATATGAGGTAGACATTTTTAATACACAGATCAAGCTATAGGACTGGACCTTATGAGGCAGAATGTCAGTCATAAAACACTATTATTATTCATTATTGCAGTGGTTAAATAATGCCGTCTTTAATGGAGAGTAAATTTCAAATTCTTAGAAAATTAAGCTATGGTTAATTTTCTGGTCATTTAGTTTTTCAAGCAATATATTATAATAATATAATAATATATTGTGTTGCATTTTAAACGTAAATGTTTGAAATTTATCTGTATCTATCGGAGAATTGGGGAAGTAATAAGTAAAACATAAATATGTTTTACGTAAAAGGTATATCAGTATGCCTGCTATTAACTTTTTAGTAAGTATAAATAAATTATCATTTTGCACATTTATTTGTGAAAGATTCCCATAGAATTTTCCAATTTTAATAATGCACTTTCTGGTATTCTATTGAGTTTGTTCACAGTAGCAATAAATTACAACTATTTTCTTTTGTTAATAATTTTTCTAGTTCTGTAATTGCATGTTTAATAGTTTCAAAGGTATAGGTGTTGAAATCTAATTTATTTATTTACACGGACTATGGAGATATTTAGAAATTTCGTTAGCCATGGATGTACCACATGATTTGGTCTGCAGTGTACTAGAAACACCATTCTTGCGTCGCAATATCTGAATCTTCAGAAATTATTTCGATGGGCCTGCCTTTACCAAAAAAAAATATTTTTTCAACAGATAAGAAACACATTTCACGTCAGTCATTTTCACGACATTTTAACACTTGTTGGCCATATCTATTTTTGTCTAATTTGAGGCAGAATGTTTGGGTTTGTCAGGGATATTTTTATTTAAATATTTGTCAATGAGCGTCAAGAAACCTGAAAAGTTAAAAAGAAAAATTATGGACTACCTACTCCTTGGAAATCTAACGTTGCATTTTAAGGCATTTGACCTTGAGCTAAAACGAATTAGCCTGCAGCGCATTTTATTGATTCTAGACCCCTATTGTACTGCTGTGCATACCCGACTAAAATATCCACGAGCTGTCACTGAGTTTGTTAAGTTGAAATTGACAACATTACGGTCCTTAGTTATGGGTTTTTTTGGTAATAAAAATTTAATTTGTTCATGAAAAAATCCTGAAGGTTGGCACGCTGTAAGATACTGTTCTTCCGAATTGCAATAATTTTCATCAAGATCATCGGAAAGGTGTGAAGGGCTGGCGAGCATTCCGAAATTTCGACTTAACAATTTTGCAATAGGTCGCCATATTAAAATTTTTCAATCGGACGCAGCACATTTTATTCAGAATTCCAATGACTATGTAATACTTCAATTTCAACGAATTCATTAAAATTTTTCTTATACTTTATCGTATTTTATTTTTTCTCATTTTTTAACTTTGGCACTAAATATCGCAGCAAAAACATTTTTGTGACTTTTTTAAGCTCTTAAAATCATATGTTTTCCTTTATTGAGAAAAGTGAAAAAGTACCGTTTGCAAAATTATCTTGCAATAAAAAACCTTGACAAGTATCTCGCTCTTTATAACTTTTTTAATGGTTTACTATATACGTTAAGATCTTTCCTTCAAGCGCTATTTCAATGGGTTCCATCAAACTACACGTTTTTTTCTTCTCTGACACCCCTACTATAAAACGTTTGTTAACATCTACAGATTGCTGTGTGGCCAGCAGTTTTTTGTAAGTTTGATTAGAGTGATCAACATGTTATTATTTAATTACCTATTTAAATGCAATAGTTGCAAGAAGCATATTACGCATGAGTGTAAGAGATAGGAGTCCCGTAGCTTTACAACTTGAATTTTGTGCTACTTTTTTAGGACCATACTAATTTCTAAAATAACAGAATATGTCCCGGTTAAACCATTGTCTTAATATGGCTGAATTGCTGTTTCATGCCATGTTGCTTTTACAGTTAGGAAGATTCCTCAGACAGAAAATGTTGTACCTTATGATCACGCCTTATTATTCGACACCATTTCTTTCGAAATTTTTCTTGTCTCAGCACATCGAAAAAATATTTATATGGTGTTTTTGTAGTCGTAGTAGTACATGTATCATAGGTTTCAGAGGCATACGTGGCTCACCTTATTTGTGATTACAAGAAAACTATACTTCCAAATTAGACCACCTCTTGACATATCTTCTATTTTTAACACTCTTATAGTAGCTTCACCTGTATACATGGATGTAACGGAATCTTTAAACGAGATTTCACCCACTTAAAAACGTCAGATTAAACTCACACTTATCAAGGACCGATGACAATACAATAATTTGAGTACATGATGTCCTCACCAGGGTCATCAAAAACCAGGATTAAAAAAAATGTGTCTCACATTGGCGCATTCGCCATAATATATAATTTACTGAAAGTTACATTCATTAAATCTCGGACCACACAGCACAGAAATTAAGCTTTTTCATAGCAGAAAGTAAAACTAATCAACATATTTTTTTGTGAAAAAAATTATAGTTTAAAAAACACACTTTAAGGAGAAGCCAAACTAAAAAGTAAAAAAGAGAACAAGAAACACGCTTTTATAGCAAACCGAACTAAAAAGAAAAAATATATTATAGTTTAAAAAACTAAAAAAACACTTTAAAGGGAAACCAAACTAAAAAGTAAAAAATAATTGACTATTAAGATTTTGTGAAAAAGCCTGGGTGCATGATATCAATGAAATATTTATAACAATTGCAAATTATTCTTTGCCAAAAGCACACTTACAAAATGTTTCAGTGGTGTCTGTGTTATAAAATGGCTACCTCATATCCTTAACTATCTGAAATCCGCCTTATACAGCACCTAACCTTAATTTAAGTGTTACGTCGTGTATAGGTCTGGTCTGAACCCTCTAACGATTGTTTGCAGAATCGTCAGAGGGGAGCAGGCCAGGCAGATCGACCTCAGCCTATTGTACCATTTGCAAAAAGTCCTTCTCTCGGTATTGGTCGTTGCAACGCCACCTTGCTGACACGCACTTTTACATGCCCAAGGACTATGACTGTAACGCTTGCGGACGCTCATACAGATCACGGAATAGTTTGATCAGTTATCGCAGTCAGTATCACGCAACTAGTAAAAGTAGCAAGCAGGAAGATGTTCCCATCCAGCTTAAACCAGAATTACAACTCGGCAGTTAAATATTTTACCGTTATTTGCGATCTGATGGGGTTTATGTAATTTCAGACGAGACGCACATAGGGAAATGTAGTCTTATTTGTCACCTGTAACTGTTTTCTGGCAAACTTGTAGTGTCGAAATGTATGAATTTGGTTTAGTAAATTGTATTTATTCAGTATTTGCTTTAGAAAATTTTGGTTTATATAAACTTTTAGACTCCTAACTTTTATTTTCCATCCAAAATTATTTTCTATGTATGAAACTAATATTTCGAGTTAATAATAATTATATATTAAAATTTAAAATGCATATTATACTAAATTTGGTTTTAGAGATAGAAGTTGGTGGTCTAAATTGTTTTCCTGAAATTTAGATACGGGCTTAGTCTCCCCCTAGTGGCTTATAGAGAAAATAAATTATTTTAGTTGACTGTTTTTCCAAAGAGCTTTTTTATTGATTTCTATGATTTCTGTAACGATAAGTAGGTGTCGTACCACAGTCAACTACTAATGGTTTAATTTCTCTATATCCAGGTGGTGAGGCGTCCTGTGAGGAACTGCGCAAGTTCGGAGAGGAATGTAAAATATGCGGGAAAATTCTAAGGAATAGAATAACGTTAAGGAGGCACGTCAAAGACCTGCACTATGCCCAAACAGAGGAGTTTTGGTGCAAACTATGCAACCGTTGTTACAGGACCAAAAACAGTCTTGTCGTGCACACTTGCAACTACCACCAAAAGAAAGAAAGGAATAAAAAAAATCTGGTTTTAGAATGATCCGAGGTTGAAAATGATGTAGAGAGTGAGTGGCTTTAGACAGCAAAATCGAAATAAAATCTATATTACCATTTCCATAAATGACATAAAAAATAGGTACATTGAGAAAATGCAGATTGCAAAAATTGTATTTCTGTCGGTATTTAATCATCTAAAATAAAAAAATATCAAATAAATACCTTTGCGCTAATGATTCAGGCAGAGATGGGTTTAGATTACAAAATGTTGGCTTAAGATTCTAAATAGTCACCCCTGCAAATACATGAACAGAAACGTAATTATAAAACAATTCAATGACTATCACTCAACATAACTATCAATCATCTAGTAAAAACCTAGTAAGATTTTTACTGGAAATAAGTGACATATTTATATTATGAGTTTTACAAAATTACATTTGATTTACACTCATAAATCACGGTTGCTGTGAGATTTTCACAGAATCCAAATGTAGTAACTCAAAGATAGTTTCGCTAGCAGATGTCGCTCTAAACTCTCTTTTGCTAATGTCACTAGATAGAGAAAGTACAGCAATTGGCAGCCATTTTGTTCACCCGCTAAGTTTACATAGTAAAAGTGATAGGTACAAGGATAATGTATAAAGATAAACAAATCTAGAAAAGCTTTTTAAAAGACAACATTTTATCAAAGCAAAGTTGTTATTAGCAGCATTAAACCGTAATAATTTTCTGCCGTCACTTCGATTTAATTCGAACCGGCTTTCCGAAAAATTAAGCTGAAATTAAAATGTGTAAATTGAGCAAATAATGAAAAATCCGAAAACGCATTTACCTCACATCCTAGAGCAATCCTTTAAATCAAATCTGCTGATAAGATTCATCCGTAACTTCCGTAGTTCTACATTTAAAATAACTAACAAACTCTGAATGTTTACCTGTTGGCAATGGAAGTAATATCATTTTATCTCTGTTACTTTTACACTTACTAACACAGCAACTAGTCATTTTGTTATTCTTATTGTCAAAATTGACAGGACACCATGACAATTCATTTGAGCTCAGTTTAAAAATATCCACAGGAAACGAGGTAACATCAATACCCATAGTACAGTACTGTTTGTCCACCCAATAACAGAGATATGTGGGACGAGGACACTTTTTTTTAATGTTTGTAAAAAAAACCCAGTAAATTTTCAGATGTTGGGTATGGAATATACCGAGAACATGTTTTGGGATAATAAATAATGTCATTTCGCAGACGTTTACTCGCTTATCTTCAGTTTATCTTCCTATTTTTAATCTGAGCAATTGAGTAGTTAACATATGGTTGCAGCCATATTGTTCTCTAATAAGGAGCTTCTCTATCTAACGCATTAAGCAAATGAAATGCTGTACTTTATCTTATTTAGTGATTTTGTTTAAAAACGACATGTGAGGTTTTTCCTAGGAGCTTGTCAAATGATTAGCAATAGCCAATATGTACTAGAGTAACCTTTACTTGATTGATTATGAATATAAACACAGTACAATAATACTCGAACAAATAAAGGCTCGAAAGGGCCCTTTAGAATATGAAAATATAAATTAAATTCTCTGACTGATACACACAATTAAAGCCATAATTGAAGATAGGACTTATTGTTTTGTAAATACACACAGCTCATTGGTTTCGGAATTTCCAGGTAAACAATTGGTTGATAGGTTACCACCGAAATACAAATACAACAGAGCATAGCAGAAGATGTTCATTTAATATTAACACTATTTCTCTTCGATAGGTACTAAAGTGCAGTTTAAGATAGCTATAGTGTTTATTACTTGACAAGTTATCTTGTTATTTACGTTCTGAATGATCTGTAACTTCATTCTATAAATTTTGTAGCTAAAAACATCTCTAAGTGATACATTAGTGCGTCAGGTTATTATTTCGGATCGGATGGCATTAAATATACATTGATTTCAAGGATTGCGTGACAAATAAACAATAGAAAAATATTTACAATTTGAAAGGTATCAAATTAATAGGGTTAAAGTATGCTGATTCAACATATATACACTATGGCTACTGGAGGATGATAAAATTTCAATATATATAATTCCTTTTGTTATTTTTTGCTCATATCTGATAAATCCCATAAGGATACCATGAAAACCATATAACAAATCTTCAAATATTCTTAACTGACCTACCACGCCATGTCGCTTGTGCCAGATATTTTTCATAATGCCACTGCTTCTAGAATACAGATAGAAAATTTTAAGCCACAATTTAGGATATTTTTATAGAAGTAAAAAAAATGGTACTTACGGAGTTTATTTATGATATGAACGAAAAAATTCCCATATACATTTCATAAAATTCCATTTTTGGGGAACCGTTAATCTCCTTAGCGATACTAAATTTATAATAAAGGTAAATCAGAATCAATATTTACATAAGCATATCTCTTGACATAAATCTATATCGTGGTCATATTGTTTATATACCTACATTTATTATCTTCCAATGTTCTTTTTGTGGAAAATTAATATTGAATCCAAGATAAACATATCCTCCAGCAGCCATTCTGTTATGGTATCAAAACTTGGCAACATGTACTCATACTCATACAGCTGGAATAAATTTCACAACAAAATTTTTTGTGTTCACGGGTTCCGCAATTAAATAAAATTCTAAATCTGTTAGAGGTGAATAAATTATTATAATTTCAAAATAACGTATTTATTTTTTTCATTTACACTGACGATCAAAAAAAATCTCTTCAAATGACAATACATAGTCATTTTGTACCGCCTTTCATTGGGTTCATTTTTGTGGTGGATTGATTACGTTAACTTAATTCTTGTTGGTTTTGTGAGGATTTTGGTTTTTGGACAAACTGCTTACTTTATTTAATCCATATCTTGCTCTTATAATAGCTGACACTGTCTGGGCATACTGGCAATGCAATTATCTATAATTTCCTGATCCACAAGAGGCCATTCCTCTGAAACAGCAAGTTCTTCCAAGCTGTTGGCTTAGCAGGACGGCCATACTACATACTATTCTTGATTTGTTCTCCAAAAAAAAAATTGGTCCTAAATTGTACTCTCCTAGCACACATTGGTTGTGCATTATCATCCATATATAGAAATTCAGGACCACTTTGAATCACGAAAAGCAATACCTATTCGAATTCACAGTTTCATTTGTAAAAACTTAATTCAGTTCTCCCTCCCCTGAATACCCGCCCAACCTGTGACATACCCTCCCCCATATAGTTTGCCTACCTCTCGCCAAACTCTTACACGTCCATCAGAGACCCCATTATAAACCTACATTAATCTGTAAATAAACAGTTGTTCCACTGTAAATTCCACCCTGAATGTTCCCTCCCAAACTCAAAAGGTTTCTTCCTCATGTAGTTGTCTCCGTGTTGTTTGTTCTGAAATATTGGCGTTATTATCCTGCATATCTCGTGACACTAATTCCGAATCAGTTCTTTATGAGCCTCCAAACTAATGAACCGATTCATTCGAACAGTGGTCAACCTGGGACGGTGACCTTTACAGCATTTGTGGCCACAAATCTTCTCCAAGCGCGTCCAATGACAGAAAGATCTACACCAAAAAAAATCCAGCACCTCTCTCTGCGTTTGCCTCTTGCAACATTTCACTCAGTGGATTATGTTGGTCGTGGTATTTTTTTAATCTAGAAATTTTTGCCCGAATGGTAACACTTAAGTTGAGTCATCAACTGATCGTCAGTATATTTTACTTATAGTGTATCGCAGATTTATCAGCAAAAACGCCCATTACGGCACCGAAACTTATCTTTTTATATATTCCGTACCGGTACATACGCTTTAAGTTAAATAGTTTTCATTGCGGTTATTAGTCTCAGAAACAATGTTTATAGATACATCAGGTGAATAGTAATAATCACTTGGTTAATTGCATATCCTTATTTATAAATGGGAAGAGATAATTTAGGTTGTCATAGAAATTTACTCAGAATTCATTGTGGATATTGACAAAAAAATATTTCATTATTTTCTATTGGGAGTTCAAAGTGAGATCAGCTCCTAGACGGATATCCGCAAACTAATCATTGGTACCTACATCGTTTCCATAGAAAATATAACACAGCATATGTTGCTTTTTGGTAAACTTGAAATAGTCACAAAAAAAATACAATCAGTTCTTGTGTAATGCACTAGAGATTAGTCCCGCATTCGGCCGCCAGAGGTCATATCGCTTGCCGTGAAATCCGAATTACCATAATAATTGGACGTCACTAGGGACTTAAATTTGCCATTCTTATTAAGGTGACATCAACTGTACCTACTCGAGAATGAAAACAGCCAAATATTACTTTTTCTCCAAATCGCCATTTCTAAAACGCCATTTGATTTAACATGTGTTATAGATACAAAATAATTTTGGGGTGTCTGTCCTCAAAGGAAATATTTTATTAACATTAATTAGAACGTTTCAAACTTAAATTAAACTAAGTGTTCACAATATTATAGAATGTTTACCGTGTAGTAAAATATTTAAGTAAGTGTACTTGCTCGCATTTTTCAAGTTTCGTAATGATTATCCGTAGTGCGCGTTTTATAAAATCAAATTAAATTTATCCTTTTGTTTCTACTGTTTATAGTTAGTCAAGTACTGTAATGTTTCTATTTAAAAAAATTATCTATACCTTTTCAAAATAAACCCGTAATTAAATGTAATAAAGCAATAATACGTGTCTATATCTAAACAGGAAAATTGTCTTTAATAATGTCTTAAGATACCAACCTTAATAATTTTTAAGCTACTTGTTTGTTGTTTTATAAAATGACATTAAATAATAGATCATTTTCATGTTGGTATTAATTACGTAGTTATTAAGTATAAACATATTTTAAATCATCAATTTAAGATTAGTTTATAAATATAATTTGCATTATAAATATCCTGTTATAAATATCCCGGTGCGTTAGGTAAATGAAATCGTGAAAACTATTATGAATAAATAAATTTACATATTCAGTTTATTCATATTACATACATCGTTGTTACATACGGTTAATTAAAAATAATATTCCAACCATTATTTACAACTAATTGTGATATGTGCTATTGATATGTCATTCTCTGAGAACGCGAGATTTTCTGTCCAAAAAAAGGAAACAGAGTTTTGTACAATTTGCATCAAAGAAATCTTTGTTTTGAAAACAATTTAAAATATGATATTTTGCAACAGTATAAAAAATGATTGATATCGGGGTATCTAGTTTTGGGTTGTTTATTGATTGTCTTAACCCATTTAACCCTGAAACTATAATTTTTTTTAAATCTGGGGTTTTCTTGCGTAATTGTCGTTAAGTGTTTATAGTTAAATCATGAAAAAGTATTATAAAAAAAAATTGAAGTGTTATGATTGGTCGAAACATGATGTTCTTTTAAAAGGACGGTAGGAACATATACTACTATCAAATAAAAAACAAGAAAGAGAAAAACTGCAAAAATATTCTATTTAACTAGAATAACAAATGATTTACTAAATTGTGTGGTAATTTACAAAACGGTCTTCAGTATGTAGACCGTATCGTTGCTGATTTCCATGATCTAATCTGTTCTGGCAAGAAAATGCAAGAAAATTTTTAAAAGAAGGATGGTCTCTTTTTGCAATCATTTTAGGAGGTAGCTCAGTACTAGTTGGTCCAGCTTACCACGATTGCTTTTGTATCAACATTTTTGCATAGGCATATATACGCAATTAGCGGAAAGTACCACTTTTCATATTATATATTCACTTATATTTTAACCATCATTATTTATTCCCCCCATATCTATGTATATAGATCTGTTTTTTCTTTTGATTGAAAAAAACTTTTACTTTATTCGCCGGAAAAACTTTCAAAACATTTGAGGCTACAGCACTATTGTCACTGCTTTGGATAAAGGGGAATAGAGCAAACAATTTTCTCTTAGTGTAACAGTAGATTTTATATTTCTCTTGGTTCCTTCTTTGAAGAAAGTGAAGTGAAAAAATTGTCAAAGTACAAATGTAAATAATTATACATCATTTCTAAAACATCTGCAATTGCCTAACTACAGATGTTCCAAGCCCCATATGTTTGTAACGAGAATCTTTGGTAGAGGTAAATAGACAATATAAACTAGTCGCGAAGTACCAATCCAGAATTTGTAGCCCCAACGGATTGGCTTTCCTCTAATAAATTGTTTACCACTATGGCGATCACAATAAGGAATCATTGACTCATCTACACTGTGGTTTTCTTCATCAAATCAAAAATTGGAAAATTTTAAATTTTCAATCAGTAAAAGTCGTCGTTTTCATCACTTTTTTCATGGTCGAAAAAATTCGGAACCTTTGGTATTTGTTCCACGAATGCTGATAGAGATTTATCATCGTCACTATCCCAGTGATCCTCTACAAGATATGTGCACGTCTATTTCAGTTCTTAGTTGCACTCCAGCCAAAATGTTTGGAACTAGATACAGTTTTTATCACCTGAATCCTCATTAGTTTCGCAATCCTTTCCAGCAGCATTTATTTTGCTGGTGGAAAATTGACTACTTGATCTGGAATATCAGCAATATCATATTTTTCTAATTCTTCCAGTAACATTTTAAAAACTCAAAAAAATCATAAGTAATGTATAAACTTACCCTCCTTTTAAAAGGACACAATTTCTATTACTATAGTATTTTCTTCGGTTTGGATGAAACTGTGAGGTTTTGCAATTAAGGCATTTATGGATCTATATTCTACCCAAATAAGATACAGTCGTAAAACTGTACAGAAATAATACAGTCGTAAAACTGAGTGAACTGAGTGAAAACTGCAATAACTCACATTTTGTCACTCATTGTAGTTTTCGGATAAACGAAGCACCAAAAAAACGTAAATTACACACAAGAAATCAAAAGTTACAACAAACACGCACTGCAGTTGAATAATTATACTAGATTGAGGCGACCAGAGTTGTATCGTCTATGGGTAAAGAGCGATGGTACCGCTCGGCCCCCTCTTATCGAGGTCACATCTCTAGCCAAAGAATATTGGCGCGCGTTGTTTGTATCGTCCTTTTAAAAGGATAGTAGGGCTAAATGGGTTAATATCTCATTTATGTAGTGGTTGTATAGGACATTAAAAAATAATAGTTAACGACCTGTGCAGAGTTTTAAAGTATAATACATATATGAAACGGTATATAAATTAAACAGCCAATTGTTGTTTATAACAAAATGGCGTCCGAAAAACCAAAAAAATGCAAAAAAAAGTGTTTTTAGCAATAACTATAAGTGCAATCGTTTTGACTACAATACAAAAGTTGTAGGGAATTGAAAGAACCGAGACATACGGGAAAACCAGCGAAAAAGGAGCGTTTTATTGAAAATTCGTAACTTTTACAATTTTTAAGCTACGGCGCGGCGTCCGCGTAAGAGTAACTTTAAACATGTAAATTTTTTGTGCAAAAACTTGGATCTGTTGCACGGATAGTTTTGCTACAATTGCCAATTATTTTTTTTTGGCACTATGCAGGTACGATCGTAATTTTTACAACGGTTTCGAAAACTTCAGATAATTATCTAAAATTTGTGTATTCTACTTGTACGTTAAAATGGTTTAAAACGCGTCGAAACATTGGAGTAAAACGCAAGAGCACGCGCCAGTTTTCCACTTACCAGCAATCCGATATATCGATGATAAATTTCAGAATGAAAATCTTGCTCTATTATTATAGAAAATAATAGTAATTATTATTATAGAAAATAATAATAATTATAATATGTCTAAGTATTAACGATCATGTTACGACCCAAAACATTTAAAAAATGTTCAGTAGAAGCCGAGATATGAATTTTTGAAGTTGTCGACTTTTGGCCATTTTCGGACCTTCAATCGCCTATAACTTGAAAACAGTGCATTTTTCGATAACATTACATGAGACAAGAAATTGTTATTTTTACCCAATTAACTTAGAAAATTGCATTGGATTGGATTTTTTATATATATTTTTTTACTTTGCAATTTCATGGTTGACCATCTCATGTTGACCTCCTATCGAGGTCACATCTTTAGCCAAGAACCGCTGAGCCACTATATACATATACACCTGCTCCACTGCCGTCATGCGCGTTTTGCTCAATGTTCGGACGCGCTTTGAACCACGTTAACATCATTTTAACATACAAGTAGAATATGCAAATTTTAGATTCTGTTCTGAAGTTCCCAAAACGTTATAAAAATTATGATCGGACCACCGTACGAGCAAGGTTGATTACCTGCATAAAGGGTAAAAAAAATATTTAAATGCCAATTGTAGCCAAACTATTGGTCCAACAGATCCAGGTTTTTGTACAAAAAATTTACATGTCTAAAGTTGCTTTTACGCGCAACGCGGACGCCGTAGCTTAAAAATTGTAAAAGTTACCAATTTTCAATTAAACGCTCCTTTTTCGCGGGTTTTCCCGCTTTTCTCGGCTGAAAATGCAGCTAGATAGTTCCGGTATGACTCATTTTATAGGTTCTTCAATTCTCTATAACTTTTGTATTATAGTCAAAACGATTGCACTTGTAGTTATTGCTAGAAACTCAAAAAACGTTGTTTTTGCATTTTTTTTACAGTCGGACGCCATCTTGTTACAAACAACAATTGGCTTTTTAATTTATATACGGTTTCATCTATGTATTATACTTTAAAACCCTGCACAGTTCGTTACCTATAATTTTTTAATGCCTACTATCTTAAGAATAGAAATTTTACTAATCAAAGTTTAGAAAGAACTTGATAGATACATACATGTACCTAAACAAAGAACAATCTTTCTTATCTAGTAGTAGCGGATTAACTTTAAAAATATGCACTATATCCTCGAATCAGTTTTATAATTTACTAGTAATATAGGGGAGAGTGGGGTAAAGTGGGATAGGTAACATAAAATGTGCCATATTTCAGAAACGAAAAAGGATACTTAATTGTTATTTCACCACCTCAATTTGTTCATATTTGTTTTGACGCTCAGCATCATTTTAAAAGTTTTGGCTGATCAGGAAAAAATATGGAAATATTTTTTGATAGAATGTCAAAACTCCACTTTACCCCATGAAGTGAAATATGCAAATTACTTCGAATTTAAAATTAATTGGATATAATATAAAGGGAAATAAAGTATTAAAAAATGTTTAGACAGAAAATATAAAATAAATGTTTTTCGTAAATTAACTACAAAAAATTATAATTTGCTTGGGGCAAAGTGATGTGTGCAAAAACCACAGAAAATCAAAACAAAATATGAATTAAGGTATTTAAGCTTTTTGTCTTAATTCGTTTGTTCTCATAGCTCTTATTGTGGCCTTCATCAAATCTGGTGACCAACAATTTTGATTTGTTTTCTCTTGTAATTTTGCATCTGCGACAATAAAACTCTTTATTCGGGGTAAAGTCAAATAATATATCACTTTACCGCAATTCCAGAATTCCACTTTGCCCCACAATCAACCAAATAAATAAATATTGCAGCTAAATAGTATGAACCTAACCTATATAATTTTATTTGCAAGAATAAATACCCAATACCATATTGTTTCATAGAAAAGAAACTGGCACCAATTAAACTACTTCAAATACTAATTATTATTATTCACAACTTACCTCGATATTTCGAACAGCCAGAACTGCAAAAAACATCAAAGTTGAGACAAAACTGATGTCTTGCTCAAGAAAGATTACTGACGGTGTTAGTGTCCTAAGTCTTAACCTATCGATTGGCGCGAAATTAAAAGGGGCGCGATACAAAATAGATTGGAAACTTAGACATATCACTTTACCCCAGTATATCACATTGCCCCCTCTCCTACTAATAATATTAAATAAAACAAACTTTGTTACAAAATTCTGTGTGCCAATGAACGCGATATTATTTATAACGAAAATATCAATAGCATTATTACCTTTGGCCCAATACTATAAGATATGTAAGACAGATGAGAACGTAGATAGTCGCGCGTGTACATAGCTTTTGCAAAACACACGGCTGAGAGAGGCTAATATGGCTTCTTCTGCCGTCAGGTCTGGACGACTTTCGATGCCAACCCTGCAACAAAAGCCTGAGTTCCCTTACGAGACTCAAGAGGCATATACAGAACGTGCATATGAGACCCTCCAGAGAGCCAGTGTGCAACATATGCAAGAGGGTTTACAGCAGCTTAAACTCGTTAAGGAACCACAAGAGCATTTACCATAGGAACGTTAAGAACATTAAAACGGAGGATATGTTATCGCCCCACTCTTTCTATCTATGAGATGTTTCAGATCCGAATGCCTCGAATGATGATAGTGTTTTGTTTTAAAATGAATAGGGGTGAAGGATTGATTTTTAAAAAAACCGCCAAACTACTAACTATTGTTTTAATATGTGTACAGAACCGTACAAAATATGTTATACCTTCCAACTCTTTAATTTATTCATAACCATAAGTTGTTATTGTTTCATATGTGTTTATTTTCGACATTCTGGAAAACGGGCAGGAATTTTATCTACTTGTATAAAATATAATGAAATTCAGCAATTTACAAAGGGTTACTACATTCAGGTGCATAAAAACCGGGCACCTCAAAATTTTGAAACATGATTTTTTCGACAGATAGAAGGAAAATTATTCCGGTTTAATAAAGCGCGTTTAGTTTCTTGAATAAAGATGAAATTATATGCATTATACAACGAAACACAAAAGTATGTTCTTTGTCTAATTTCAAAACACCCTGTGTCATGTGAAATTCAGCTTTTTGATGATTATTTCCTATTTTTTTAACACTTGGGTATCTTGCCTGCTTCCAAAGTTATGAATTATTGAATAAAATCTTGCATTTTTAATGTTTTAATTTAATATAAAAAATATCAGTTAAACAACATGAAATAGAATAGTGTGTCCTCTAGCTAGAACAATTTCTTCCATTCTTCAAGGCATCCATTGATAAAGGATTGAATATATTCCTGAGGAATGCTATTCCACTCTTCAATAAGCGCTGCCCGAAGTTCTTCTTTGTTAATATCTATATGGAATTTCACGACTTCTCACACGTCTACCTACGTAGTCACAGACATGCTCAATAGTGTTTCCATCCGGCGAGCGAGTTGGCCAATTCACCTTTTCAGTTACACATCTTGCTGGAGGTGACATTATCTTGCATGAGAATGAAATCTTCCCATGTGAAAAAAACTGTAATCGATGGAATGACTCGAAGAATGGAAGCCATTCAACCAGAGGGGGATATTCTATATCAAATTAAAACATTATGGAAATTTGAAATATTTTATTAAATAATTCATAACTTTGGAACCAGACCAGATATCAAAGTGTTTAAAAAGAATGTGCACGAGATAAACTAACCTCGCGGACAGATCTTGAGTCACATCAAAAAGCTTTTGAAATTAGGCAAAGTAAACATACTTCTGTGTTTTCCTGTATAATGCATTTAATTTCAGCTTATTCAAGAAATTGGATGCAGTTTATTAAACTGCCTTTACCTGTCGAAAAAAGCATTAAAAATGGAAAAATTTAAGCTGCACATGAGTGTATTGTAACTATATATGATTTGTAGTAACATAAACATTAATTATTATAAAATTTTCAAATAAAAAATATTAGAACAATAAAAGCAGAACCGGAACAATGGATGAATAAAATTCAATAAATTAAAATTCAAGAGAAACTATAAATAAGAATTAATATTGATAGTGTGTGTGTTTATAAAATTAATTTTTCGAAGCATCAAAAATAATTAAATTATATTAGTTCTAGGAGATCGATTTATGCCTAAATTTGTCGGAAATCGTGGCCTTATTTTTAAGCGTTTAAATAATTTTCCAAAAAAGTTTTTATAGCACCATATTTGCCATCCTGTCTATTTTCCAGGGTAGCCCCGAAAAGCGACATATAATGTGCAGCTTATACAAATGCTTTATTGTATAAATGCTTAAATTTCTATATAACAATAGTACATAAAACATAGTACCTACATTATATAAGTTGTTGAACAAGGAAGGGGGTAGAGGAGAAGAATTATTATTATTTCCCATATTTTCAAGTTTCCTATAACGTGACTGATTCCATAGCAGGAGGGGAAGTGATATTGTTAAACCTATTCAATCGATGACTCGTTTTAAGACATCTAGGTTTTTATGTTTTACTTTAAATATTTTATTTCCTAGGTCATTTAAAATTTCATATTCCCTTATCGATTTTACTAATTTTTCCTAATTTTATCCGGTTATACAGATTAATATCGAAGCTAAATTAGTTTAAGTATAATATTAAACGGAAACAGATATTCCAGTATAAGCACTTTTGTTTTCTTCGCTCATATTAATAAACTACAAGACCCACCACAACATTATCATAAGTGATATCAATTTTCGCTTGAATCATGTCTGATCCTAGGAGCTAGAAACCTTTTTTTATATTGCAGGTCAACTTTTTAGAAATGTTAGTGTCGTTTTGGGATAACTTCTGGCTTTTCGGCCATAATAGGATGTAACAGTAATGGTGTTTTTTTCAAGAAATATAAGATTATGATCAAATCAATAATAAAAACTATTACAATAGAACTTAATTATAATAACGATTGCAAGGGAAAAATTAATTGAGGAAAATTATAATAGGTGGTCCGTTCGTACTTAAAATAAGTCCTACCAAGAATGTGCCAGAGGGAGAGGATTCTGTGCTTCAGGCTGTACTGTAAATGTCCGAATCTTTTGACTATTTTTGTTTTTCCTGCGTGCTTTCAATTTAAACGCAAGATCTACAGATCTATGAAAACGCGTAGGTATCTCCTATATTTATTGGAAAATCCAGATGAACAAAAAAATAAAAAACATTGTTGTTACATCCTATAATAGTTGTATATTAAAACACCCTAATATTCCGAAAAAAATGACCTACATTATAAAAAAAGGGTAAAATCAGGAGAGTAGTGTATTTTACTCAAATACCAATTCGGATATTCAGGGTTGTAACCCAATCAGATGTATGTGTTGCATTAACAATATCTTCAGAAAGATTTACTGTCCAGTTCTGTTATTTGTCATCAGAGGACTACTAATTTTTGAATTACAAGAGATCGATTTCGTTATGGCAGTGTTTTTAATTTATTAATGATTTCAGTTATACTAAGTTATTGAAAGAAACAATTAATGATGTTAATTAATGTTAAGGTTTTACTTAGTCATCAAGCAATCAAAAATTTTAAAAGAAATCTGGAATTACAATATTAAATAAATCAGTGCGTTATTCCGTTGCCGATTGCACTAAAAGACTGGTAAAAAAATATATCTGATTATCCGTATATGGTGGCGCCTTTCTCTTGTTCAGCCACTTATATCAGAGGCTATGTTGTAGAGCAAATGAAGGGACTCCTTAATTTTAATTCCAACCAAGACCCACCCTAGTTTAAGACTTGCTTGACTCATAATGAGCGGGGGCCTAATAGGATGTTTGTTCTCGGTTGGGCGGACAGTGCGGCGCCTGAGTATCCCCCTGCCGGTGGGCGCCAGCCATCGCTGCGATGTATGTGGAAAGCTGCTTAGCACCAAGCTAACCCTGAAACGTCACAAGGAGCAGCAACACCTCCAGCCACTCAACAACGCTGTCTGTAACCTGTGCCAGAAAGTGTTTCGGACGCTAAACTCTCTAAACAATCATCGGAGCATTTATCACCGGAGGCAGAAATGATGATAGACGTTTTAATTACTTGTGTAGTTTAATAAACCACCCTGTTATGCCCCCGCTGACGATGTGTCCAAGTTTGGTCAAGCAGTCAAATTATAATGTTTATAGTTAGACAGATATATTGTAATGTTTATGGTATGTTGCAAAAATAATGGAGATATTTTTTAGTTGTTGCACATGCGAGGTAAGAGTTTTTAGTTAAACGAAACGGGACCTCGTTGCACGTGTGATGTAAGAGTTTGTATTTAAACGAAACGGGACCGATTGCAGATAAGTTCTAAATTAGATTGGGTAAGGTGGGGAGGGTGAAATATATCGGATTCGATTTTATCAGTGTTGAAAAGTGTCAGAGCTATTTTTTAAATATATAGACGTTAGTAAGTTTTCATTGGTGATATGTTCACGCGGATGGAGATCGCACTGTAAAGCTGCAACAGAAACACTACCAAATTTTGTTTCTATATTCAGGAATGATGGTGTTACTGAACTTCTTATATTAAATTACATATTCAGAACAGATTTCGAATTATGTTAATTTTTGTTATTTTTATTTTATAAAGAAACAAAAACCTATATATATATATATATATATATATATATATATATATATATATATATATATATATATATATATATATATATATATATATATATATATATATATATATATATATATATATATATATATATATAGATATATATATATATATATATATATAGATAGATATATATATATATATATATATATATATATATATATATATATATATATATATATATATATATATATATATATATATATATATATATATACACTGCACTATTTATACAACAGAAACACTTAGCAAAGCTTTCAGCATCTGTTTCTATGCTGGCTTAAGGACAATAGCTAGCAATAACATTGGAGGCTCTCTATTGCTATTGTAAAATTGTACATTTATATTTTTTATAATCCTTTACATTATGCAGTACCAAAAAAGATAATGGTTATATCAGATGACGTATGAAGCCATAAATCTAAATTATAAAATTAAACATTTCATATAAAAATTTCAAATTCTACTAATAACTTTACTTTTACTCTAAAAATTCAATGCATATATATATAATGGTTCAATTTACCGTGTTGCATGAGGAAAGTAGAACAGTTGTTGTTAGTTAGGTTAATTTTCTAACCAACAAGATCGTTAAGGTAGAAATTAAATAAATATTACTTTCAAGTAATATATTTCAAATTATAAAAATATAATTTTAATAAAAAATAATGGGCGATATTCGTATAATTATTATTGTATAATGCATTTGTTTCTAAATAATGGAAATAAAGTAATAAAAATAGTGATATAGAGTAACTAAAAATATAGAGAACCAGTTAAAAAAACAGTTAAAATCCGTATTTTGTGATATTTGGCCACTTCTCCAGACTACAAAAATGAAATAGATTAATTACTCTTTCAAAGGATTTATTCACAGGAAAGGGATGTGTTTCAAAGCATAGTTTCCTAAAACCAGGGTTGTAACCTATTTTGAATTGTCAATAATTTTACAGAAATGAAATAGTCAGTATTTACACAGTATTAGGTAACTTTTATCAACCAAATTTAATAGTATAAAAAATAAGCACATTGGAATTGTGGCATATTTTAATAAAAGCTTGCCAAAAATATGCTGTCACTGTTAATATTAACATATTTTTTCTAAATAATAGATACTGAAACCAAACCATTATGAATCTATTACCATGGATTTAATGAGTAGGGAAAATCGCGACTATACGGGACAGAGTGGTATTATTGAATAGGTTCAGATATAGATGGCTGTATTTAGTTTGGGTTGAGATCTTCAAGCATCAGCCATGCTAATTTGTATAGGCCCATCTATATATTGAGCCTTGCATTTTGCCTGGTATGGTTGTGAATCGTCCCTATTTATCGAATCTGCGATACTAACCTTTATAGATTTACGTACTTATTTCCGTTTTCTATTCAAAATTTGTATCTTTCGGTGGAGACATTTTATGATAAAATTTGCTGAAGTTCATTGGCTGTGATTGTTGGGGGAGAAATTAGAATGTAACTATACTAAATATAAAAAAAATATTTTTTGAGAAAACTGATGTGGATAGTAGTAGTTTAAGGGAATATGCCTTAGGTTAAGGACTTGCAAGTGTGTTGAATAGAATGCAACAGAAGCATCTCCATTATTTTTGCGCCTATAGTTCACATTTAACTAATTGCGGGATTTTCCTCGAAGTAAAAACTTGTTACTGTCTTGTAGGCGTTACATCTTTTTTATTTTGGCTCTGTGATATATTTTGTTGATATGATTCTAAAGATTTAATAAGTTCTTGCAATGTAACGTTAAGTAGGTACAGTAATGAGATGATATATAGGCCTGCATTTATAGGTAGAAATCAAAGCCATTTTATATTATAATCGGTGAAAGGGATTTTTATATTATACATATACATATTTGAACATAAAATAATATATCTTTATTTATCTTTTATTATTTAAATCTTTAAATGCTTAAGCCAGAGAGAAAACAATATTTCGTACCACGTAAAGTAACACAGGAATTACTTAAAAAGTGCAATAAAATTTACCCGGGAATGACTGAATAAATGAAATTATAAATGAAATTATTTAAATTATGGAGCAAATTCTAGTCATGTGGTTGCAATAATAAAAAATAGCATAACAATTGTAAAACTTACAAGACATATTAGTAAAGAAATTTAACCTAAATCATTAATACCTAAAAATGTTTTCCTGAAGTTCTTTTCTATAGTTTCTGACTTGCTCTTCTACTTCATAAACTGAAAATTTATGGGAATACTTCTTTTGTATGTACTTTTGATGAATCATTGATAAATAGTTTTGCTTAAAGTTCAAATTGGTTTGTTTTTTTTCCTACAAAATTGTTTCTTTAATTCATGTTGTTAATATTTCTTAATAGATCACGAGTACCTAGAGCAAATTGCTTTGTTTTCTTGTTATTTTACGTGTTACCTGTTTGTACTGATATATTTTGGAGGCTTTATAATATATGTTGTTTTTTATCTAAGTACCTAGTTTTTATCTGTGCTGAGCGTCTTATTTTGTATTTTATAAATTATTAAATTGTTGTACGAGAGACAGGACTTAGTTTTTTAAAGACTGAAATTAGAATACTTATTTCGCGGTATTTTTTTAAGACTGATGAACTTTTTGACTGATTTTGTTATTTTCTGTTTTTCGGTAAGGGAAAAAGATTGGCAACCCCTAATTTTATTTGACGGATATTTAAATTTTTTGGTCCTGTGTAGTAACTTATTAGTTTTTTTTGCATTATAAGCATGTTTTATGTTGTTTGATGCAATATTTATCATATTTTATGTACTGTTGTATAACCTTTATTTATGTTTAAATATATTTTTACATTTGCAAAAGCAGCTTGGGTTTTATTTTGCTTTGAATAGTAATGCCTATATCCCCAATATATGTATGTCTGTTTACCAAACCCCATCAACACTGCAGTGTTGCCACCAGGAGAGATTAGAAACTTGACTTTGTTGACACTGAGATCGAAACCGACGCCACCTACGCCGCACACTCAGAGTATTCCCCAGAGGGTACACTTTGCTGAAAAACCCTCGCTCCTTGGTTACTGTCAAGTTACAAAATAAAGTCGACCAAATCTAAAAACACGGAACACCTTCTTTGGCAGCTCACTATAACAATGCATAAGCTAATCTTACTACCGGACAATTTATCTCTCTTAACGGCTCTTAACTTGATAGCTCTATTCTAATACACCACAACCTATGTTTCAGGTAACAGTTTTAAATATACAAATATTATTAAAATAAATTGTTAATTTGGGGATGATCTTTTAGAATCGAAAATTATACTTACGATCTTTAATTTTTGTGAGTAAAGTTTGTACATGTTGAAACTAATTTCATACCTGGTATGTAGTATTTTTTATATATGGGAATGTTTGATCTGTGATGAAAGAAATGCTCTGAGTCAGCAGCAGATGGGTTGTGTCGGTTTGGAGGGTCAGTGTAGGTGTTTGTGTGTTTGTAACTGCGGGCAGTAATACTGAGTTCGCGTGGGCAGATCGCGAGTGTGCGGTCAGTAAGATGGCGCGGCCAATGTAGAGATTAAATTGTTATCAAGTAAAAATAACGTGTCTGCTGGTGGCAACACGCGCGGACCAGACCAGAGCGAGCTTGGTTTTGCTGTTGCAGGGGCGTCGCCCAAGAAGGTGTTCACGTGCCAGCTGTGCGGTAAGGTGCTATGCTCAAAGGCGTCCCTTAAACGACACATCGCCGACAAGCACGCCGAGCGGCAGGAGGAGTACCGGTGCATCATCTGTGAGCGCGTTTACTGCTCCCGGAACTCGCTTATGACGCACATCTACACTTACCACAAGTCGCGACCCGGGGACATCGACATTAAGTTCTTTTAGCCAGAGCACCTGCCCCAGCCGCCGCCTACGACCACGCTCCCAGGTACCATCCATTGCCCCCGTCTTACCCCGCTTGCCGCTAACGCAGCTGTCTGTGTAGTTATGAGTTGTGCCGCTTGCTGCCATCAGCCTGCATGCCCGCCCCAGTTGTTGTCCCCACCGACTACGCCACCTCCACCACAGCCCTGTGCTGTTGCAGGGCCGGTGCGGATGCCGCCCCCTACCTCAGGAGGCATCAACGAGCCACAGGAGTGCCCCTACTGCCGCCGCACCTTCAGCTGCTACTACTCTCTCAAGAGGCATTTCCAGGACAAGCACGAGCAGTCCGACACGCTCTACGTATGCGAGTTCTGCCACAGACGCTACCGCACCAAGAACTCGCTCACAACGCACAAGAGTCTCCAGCATAGAGGCTCCAGCGGTATGCTCAAGAGACTGCTCAAGACCACGGCCATCAAGAGTGTCCTCAGCGCCACAGCTGCTCCTCCCACACAGCAGCAGCCGCCACCGCGCCTCCAGTGAGCCGCTGCCCTGGTGACGGCCTAAAAGCTACTCGAACCGAAAGTACAAATCCCCACAGAGCCCATATATGTAGTTTTTATACGCCTATATTTACTACTTGTCTTGGCAGGCATGTACCCTCTCCGATGACATATCTTCATCATCATATCACCCATCACTTCAGCAACTGTTATTTATCGTGATCTGCCCAAAAAAATGCGAGACATTTCCAGTGTTACTGTGATTCAGTTCAGATTTTATCCCCCCTCTGACGACCAATCGGCGTCTCTAACCCCTCTCGGATATTTATCACATTCTACATTGTTGTACTAGTATCTAATACTTTGTTGTCTCGTTGAGATTCATATTATTATCACTCCATGCCACCATTCAAGAGCTTCGCCACTAAACAAAACATATCTACCTAAATTCTTTAATAGTATAATATTACTTAATTTTTCTGACATAAGTTATCTGTTTCAACATATCAAACTACTGGTCAATTGAAATGTAGCCAATCTAATTTTTAAGTGAAATATTTTAAGAATAGAATAGATATTATCAAATTGCAGTTTTTATGTCTGCAGCTTGTTTATTTTTAACCAAACTTCAGAACTACCGAGATTCCACACACTGGTAAATTTTTTATGTGAATTTTTTACTTGCTGGTTTATGTGCTAATTTCACACATTTTTTATATCCTCTTTTGTACCTCCCTTCTCTGCAGACCAGACAGATTTCTTTTTTTTTGCGCTAAATGTAAAATCCAAATACTGATATATGTTGTCCCCATATTTGACTTTAAATTCAACCTAATAATTGGCTTGGTCCATTTCAACTGACCAGCAATTTATGCAGCTGCATCTCTGCGAAAGATGAGCCACGCTCAATTATAGATCCCTGAGGTAGCAGCCACATATCAGCCTGTTGAAAGGTGTTTTGGTTGGTGTATGTGTGGATCTCCCTAATCTTAATGTCTCGTATTAAATGTGATAAATATTTCGAGTATATTTGCTCATGTGATTTTTATTAAAAGAATTAATTATAGGTATTAAGAGCCTATGAAAAATAGAAACTTTAGATGTTATGTATGTATTTATGTTAATTTAAACTTGGCTAGGTTACAAAAACAGCTAGGCAGGTTTCGCTGTGAAATTAATTCACATTTACATATCTCTTCAGGGTTCAATTTTGTAAATAATCATGTGCCAATCTTTATGCATTTGTTTTATTATGTAATTATAAAATTAGATTGGTTAGTTTGTATGCTAGTTCTCGGCATGCTTAGTTTTTCAGGGGCATCCGCGTTGGATGTCAAGAAATATTTTTTAAAAAGACGACATTCAATCACTTGTGATTTATTTTCTTGTTAAAAATTTATTTTGGTAGTTGTAGTGTTTATTTATTGTTATTTGTTGACAAAATTTATTTTTCTGTGATGTTTAGGTTTAATTTGGGTGCTTCGGAAAACTAAGCATGTTGGGAGTTAAAAGTAATTTCTTTTGATCTGAAAAGGCACGGTTATGACCATTTGGCAACCGTTAGCATACATTTTGACTGTATATTTAGTGCTGTGACTACTAAAAAATTGTCTGATTAGGTTAAAATTATTTATTTCTTTAGTTTTTGTGATACGGTCGAACCAAAGACATTTCATTAAAAAATTAGTTTCTAAAAGATTCAAAAATATTTTTTTAAACGTGCCATTTAAAATTTAAATAATCATCGACATCAAAGTGTCTGGTTGTTAATGGAGGTAAGTGCTTACTCAGTAATTGTGTTATTCCTACCTACGTAGAAATACTTCATATTCTCCTCACTCTAATCAATCATCTATGGTTGTAGGTATGTAACCTAAATTCTTGTTTTTTCTGTAGTAAAACCAAAATTATGCAACTAAAATTACTGAGTAGGTTGTTTTCGCCATTGTACATAATTTTTGTTATATACATGTAGTACTTAGATGTAAGTTTTAATCAATATTATTTGTTAGAAACAAAAAATTGCATATCTATATTCATGCCAACAAATTATTTGTAATAGTGCGAAGAAATTATATATATATTGAGAAATTTAACAGTATTAAAATTTGTACCTAAAGGTAGCAATTTAGATATTTTATAAAAAAAAATTATATACATATTAAAAGTTTATCTTTCTAAAAAAATCGATATTTGGTCTGTACAAGAGAAAAAGTTAACTGTAGATTTTGTTACTGATTGAAATTGGCGTGAACTAGAATATAGTGTATGTGGTGTTATAATGTAAAATTAAATCTTGGAAAACCAGTTTAGCCTCAAATTGAAACAAATTTACAAAAAGCTCAAAAAATAATTCGCATGTTTTTATAAGCAACGCATGTCATTCATAATGTTCTGCAAGTTGGACTGGGCCTAGAATCATACCTCAGGGAACTCATATGCTATCAATCAAACTTCTGGGCTTGGAATTGAAGAGGGGCTAGGTATTGTACACATACATTATTTTACATTTGCAAAATGAGTGGTTGTTTGAGGTTAGATTGGTTTTGTTTAGAAAATGGTTAGAGATAAATCTGCACTGCCCCGATTGAATTTGGTTGATGTTCCGTTCCCTCTATAAAGAAAAAGGCGATCACACATTAAACAGCGACTTTGCCAATATGGTAGATATTTTGCATTTGTTTCAGGTAATATTAAATAAGGGTGGTGCTAAAAGAAATGGTGAAATATTATCAGTTGTAGCAAAACGTTGTTTAACTGTGACCGTCTCGAGCAACAAGATGCCTTGAACCAGTACAACACATACTGTTTATTACATAAATTATACTGTATTACCTCAATACTCAGACAAAAAATTCCACAGATGTACTTATATTGTATTGTATTTAGGCTATAAGAAAAACATTTGAGACGTTAGCTTAGATCATATGCTTATATCATAATTTTTACATCCTGCATTCTGTTATTTATGCGAACATGTAAATTGTCTTTTATGAACAATCAGTTTTATATAAAAATAAAATAAAATGTTCGAAATTGCTCTAAAAAAATGTTACCTGATTTTGGTTCATGTGAAATTGGGTGTTTATCACTTGTATGCCTAACTAGACTTATTTACAATTTTTTTAACAATAAGTCCATTATTTTCAAAAGAAATATATTTTTTATAATTTACATTATTGTTTAAAAGAATTGTAGTTAAGTATCGTAAGTCCAATACCTAATTAACAAACATAACATAGCGGAATGTAGTGTAAAAAGAAACAGTGTATATTTTTCATTTTCTATACGCAATTGGTTATGAGGGTACTTTTTTTAATTTTCCTGTAAATAAAATATTTTCATATTATGCTTGTGGGATTTTTTTTAATTTAGCTGCTACAGTCCATTCAAATGCTTCCATATTATTTTAGGAACTTATTATTTTTTTATTTAAATTTTATTACTAAGAATAAGTTTTGTTATTTAAAACTTATGAATATATGATATGATTGTTGGTGTAATAAAATCATTAAACAGAAACAGACTTGTTAATTATTTTCCTTCACTATCCTTTAATGTATCACAAAACATACGTAGTAAATTAAAATAGGATATGCAAAACTATTCAGTGTTGGCTGACCATATCGCCGTATTAATCTAGTTTACATTTAAAATTGCACAGGTAAACCCTTTATAACAAAATGAATTTAAACAAATGCAATGATTTCCCGAAGATTGTAATAGCAAATTACTCGACAATAATAATATCCTAAGCAACGGCAGAACACGGCTACATATACCTATTAATAATAAAATTGTAGTACTAGTAATTAAGCCTCTTGGGTAAGGCGTTAGAGTAGGTAGTATAGTTTATAAAAAACAAATCTCCAAAAATTATCGAGTTAGACTTTAGGTATTACTATTTTCATTGAGGGTCTCAGTTTTTTGTTAATATTCACAGGTTTGAAAAGTTTGATTGCAAATAGACATAAAATCATTTAGGTAGATTGAACTAGTGAAAATGTTATGATATTTAATTTTGTTTAAAAAATATTGGCAATAATTATAATATCAAATATCATAGTAGCACTTTTGCACTTGTTATAAAGCCATTATTTTGACATGTCAACTGTCACCAGAATCTAAATGTTCATACATTCATTTTAGAAAATTACAAAAAACTTTTGTACCGTTTTTCATCTAGTATGTTGAACATAATTAAAAAAAATTATGCGAATTATGAATAATGTTACATTAATAACTATTTTGAGCTATTATGAAATCCTGAGAACCATAATACAATGTCCACCAAAAACTGGATAACTTTGTTACTTATTTTTCTCAAAAACGGCGTCCAGCATCAAGAAATTTTAACAAAAAAAAATAAGTAGTTTACTACTTATTTTAAATACTAGCTAGCTTCTTTATGACATTTTTCTATGTTTTTAAATTTATGGAATTTTAGAGGAATTGAAAATTTCAGGACATTTTGGCAGTGTTGCCAATATATTATGTCTAATATTCATAGACATCTATTCATAGTAATCTATTGGAAACACTGCCAAAATGACCTGAAATTTTCAATCCTCTAAAATGTCATAAATTTAGAAATATAGAGAAAAAAGTCAGAATAGCTTATTTCTTATATATATATTGTATTGTATATGCTTGTATTCACAACAAAATTTTATAATCAATTTGGGATTATATGCATTTGTTTCCAAGGCCTACTTTTAGAAAATTGAGTGAGTCTGCTAGTACTCGAGACTGATGTGTAAACATCATTGCACTTACACTTGCATCATGTGCACGCTAACCGCTGCCCTAACAAAGCACCAAGTATACGAGATTTAACAAGGCATATAGCAGTCATATGATGGTGCAGCAGTTCAAGCCCCGCTTTCCAAACCAGGGATCGCTGGTTGGGGACTCACATCAGGCCTTTTTTTTAATAAGGTAGGCAACACATACATACCATGGAGGTTGGCGCTGTAAACGCCATCTATCAGGTAGTAGCTGAACTAATTTAGCAGGTAGGTACTGTGCATGATAATTGTTGGGTATGATGTCACATCCGCATTCACATTTCCGTCCCATTTCCAGAAATTTACCCTCATGTCGCCGTAATAGATGTTTACATATGAAAAATAATGCAGTATTTCCATCTTGTTGAATCAAATTATATTTTCAAACTCAATTGCAATGGGAAATAACTTCGTATTTGGCATCTTAACGTGAATCCAAGTAAATTTTCTTTATGACAGTTTTATATATATTTTGATGGCATTCTCGAGGAATTGAAGATTTCAAAAATAACATTTTGGCGGTGTTGTATGGTTATTTTGATATACCTAATATTCCTAATATACCCTTTTTTTTGGGTTATAATTTAAAAATAATTAAAAATGATATAGAAAGCCATTTTTGAGAACAATAAATAAAAAAAAATCTTTTCGTGCACTGTAAAATGTTCAAAACAAGTACCCAAATTAAATATGCAACTTTACAGATGTACTTATTGCTCTTGTATTCTTAACTTAAACGGTGATATTCTAGTACCTAATAATCAGAATACATCCTGACCTAAATACAATGAACTAGACCACATTCCGGATTTCAACAAAAGTAGAAGATATAAGAAATAAAAAGGTAAGTGAACATTTAGAATTTTTATTATTATACTGTTATATTCAATTCACAGTTTATCGTTTTTGAGAAAAAAATTATTATTTTTAATATGTCATATACACTGCATATTTGATTTTTTTGAATATTGTCTCTCCTACGGGTTTCTCAAAAAAACTGATGACAGTAATACTCTTTTTTAATTAAATTAAATTTGAGTAGTAGTATAGGTCAATGTATAGACGTGAAAACTAAAAAATTTAACATAAATTCTTACATTTTTGAACTATGTCATATGAAGTAGCAATACAAACGAAACTTAAAAATTTTGCAGCGCGTTTGAAATTCTATCAAATTTGCAGAGGTGTCATATTTTTGTTCGTCAAGATATTGCTTAAATTAACTTTTCGCAGTATTAACAATGTGGCCGACCTAGAATAGAGTTGCAATTTTTTAGTTTTTTTTTGGTTGGTACTTCAAGAGAGACATAGTTTCAAAAATGTTGGAATTAATGTAAAAAAAAAATTCTCATCACTGGCCTAGTAGTTATGTTTCAAAATGTTTTGTAAAAACTGTGTAACTTTTACAAAAATACTCAAAAATGATAATACAAATATCAGATAAAAACAATATATTTACATTACAAAAGTCATGAACTAATAAATAAATAAACTGTCTGCCTATCTTTTATTTGCTACGTCTCATTTTCCTGCAAAAAAAGACACAATAAGTAAATTACATGTTTGCATTTTTTAGTAACAAAATTTAATAACTATTTAATATAATTCGCAGTTATTAGAAACCAAGATATTTTATAGATATATTAAATTCTGATCTAGTAGAAATACATCTACCCCATATATTCACAATCATATATGTTACCTACACATACAGCAGAGCTTATTTATATAACAAACCTAAAAGTGTACTGTTTACTTGGAAATGAAAGAGTAATAAAAGCTCATTTAAAATGCAAAACCTCAATAATAGACCAGGGTCGATAATTTTTGAAACCAAAAAAATAATAGTAGGATGAAAGTCCTAGGAAAAGGAAGAGAATATAACAAAAATGAAAGGTGAAATAATAAATATTTTAAATCAAAAAAATTACAGTGTGTTTGGAACATAAAAAGGTAAGTTTTCACCAAATTTCTTTAAAAAAAAAATTTTTTGTAAAAGAAAAATAAAAATCCAAAAACTTGGTTATTTCCATGTCTTAACTTGTTTCTGGCCAAAAATGGATTTGTTGATGTTTGTGTGAATGCTCTTCATATATCGTATTTGTTATGTCGAGGGTTCAAATAACCAAGCTTATTTATTAGGATTATTTATTCTTATTAGGAATTTTATACGAATTATACGCACTTAGTCAAACTTGGTTCCTTCAACGACGTAGGTTTTGCAGCTCGTTTAGGCCTGCCTACGGGATTCCTACAATGAAATAATGTCATAAGATTGCTAACAACAATTTATTTTACACACTTACTTTTTTGGAGATAGCCTGGCCCTTGTAAAAGTATCTCTAGAAAAAATTCAATATGTACATATGATAATCGACGTTAAACTGTTTCAAATACTCTTGCGGTATTTATTAACTATCAAATTGACTAAAAAAATGGCACTCTCAAGAGATTAGCACACATAGGACACACATCAAAAACCAAAGTTTACAGAATATATATATATATATATATATATATATATATATATATATATATATATATATATATATATATATATATATATATATATATATATATATATATATATATATATATATATATATATATATATATATCAGTTGTGTCACAGGCGGTAGAGTTGTTTGTTGTGTAGTAGAATCATCTTCTGTTAATTATAGTATATTCTAAATAAAGGAGTAATATTGATGAGTTTATAGTGAAATATAATATTTAAAACAAATGTAAGCTTAGATAACTTCATCTTTTGGACACCGGAAATATGATAATTCACCTGCAGGCTTTGTTGTGCAACCATACTGAACAATATACCGTAGGCATGTTAATACAATTTAACCTGGCTTCACGTTTCTGGTCCACTCCGTACAAATCACCACAAACTGTTCCCAGTGAGAACCTGGCGCACTATGTATGCGCTGGCGTTCTGTGTTTTACGGGCGAACTGCGAGGAACGGGAAAGCAGAAGCGGCACGTAATGCCTGTGACACAACTGATATATATTCTGTAGACTTTGCAAAAACTACCATGTAATAATGACAATTATACGAACTTATTTATTACAATCTTCTTCGTTGGGGAATCCTTTTTTTTGGTGTCTTTTTTATTCTTTGCTTTGCTTTCAGTCTCCTCAATATTTTCAGGATCTGGACTTTTTTCTCTTTGCCTTTTAGAGCCACCAATACCTCGTCGGCGAGTCCTAATTTCATATGGCTCGCTTACAGGAGAAGTAACTAAGCCACGGATATCTTTAGTTATCTTTATCGGACTCCTGGATAACATCTTCTCTTTACTGCAACAAAGGACAAAAAATAAACTAACGTCTCCGCCCGCATACGTTGTTACCGATGCAATGTACCTTCTTGCCTTCCTTTCTGTAATATGGGTCTGCGATGTTAGGGACTTTTCACTTTTATTAAGGCTGTTGTTAGGCTCAGGTTGATTAATTGCCACATTGCTTTTCCTATTTACAATTGGCGTCGACCTAAAAAAATTCAGAAACACTTTTTTATAAATGACATATTCCCTATTTACTAAATTACGTTTTGTAGTGTACATCACGAGACATTAAACTCGATCTGAAATAAAATAAAAAGTGCACTTTATTAAATGTATAGTGTGAAACTTTGCAAAGTAGATAGATAAGATACGGAAGCTCTACTCCTCATCTATCCACTACAACAGTCTGTACAAAATTAATACGAAGTTCACTGAAAGGCAAAACTGCGAAGGTCAGTGGTACTCATGGGCGTAGGTTTTTTTTTGGGTCGGTAAGAAGGTTTTTTTGCATATGCATATTTTATGCATATTTTAAACACCCCAGCTGATATTGAATGCAAGTTTCCACACCATTGATGAAGTATTGCTTTTGGCGCGTTTCCATTTTTTAGTGGGTGGTTGGTTCGCCAGTAGTCATATTTCCCGCAAGAAACAAAAATGAATATGTACAAAACAGCTAAATAGCCTTCACAACTTGAAAATGGAAAAATAAAATAAATATATATTAAAAAATAAAGCAAATTCTCAACAAAAAATAAAAACAATGAAAATGATAAATGTAATAACAAATTAATAAACAACCGCAATACCTTGAAAACGGGTAATTAATATCAGTATCTTTGGTGTCACCATGACTATGACTATGACCACCACTTATAATAATTGAAAACATTTTGATATTTTCTGTTTCTATCACTATTTCTACCACTCGTCACTTTTTTATCACTATAACTAACCGCTGTCACTACCCTATTGTTAAAAAAACTTAAAAAATCATTTCCTAAATATGATTTAGGAAGTGATATGAGTAGTAGTAGGATGAAACCCATTGGAAAAGGAAGAGAATATAACAAAAATTTTAATAAATAGCTCAAAATTGTACACAAGGATAAAAAAAAATTCCGATTTGAATTTTTTTCGTTTCTTTGCATTTTCTGAGAACATTTACCATAGTAATGTATATTTTTTTACACCATCAGAAAGTAGAGATTTAAACGAACAAAAAGCCCAGCGACTTTTTTAAAAAAGCAGATATTTGACGCGAGAATTTCAAAAACGCTTGACATTTGACGCCAAAACTCGAGATAAACCGTTTTTTACGCTTCAAAACTCACCCCCTCCACTTCCGACCTCAGATCGCCCGTAAATTATTTTTCTTCCATTTTTGTTATATTCTTCCTTTTTCAATGGGTTTCCTCCTACTATTACTATTTTTTTAGTTTAAAAAATTATCAACCCTGGTCTAATGTGGCAATACCAATTATTGTTCCTTTAGGCGGTCAGTGAATTTTGTATACATTTTATACAGACTGTAAGTATGTATGTAAATTCTCACTGTCTCATGTCTTCAAGGTTACTGTCTCTGTTTAAAAAATTAAGTTAATCTTCCCATGAGAAGTACCCTGGGAAATTAACAAGTGATGTGATTCCACTAGTTCTTACTGGAAAATAGTTTCAAGACACGATTCAAGAGGAATAGCAGCTCCCCAGGAGTAACAGCATATGCTAGACTGTGACAACATGATACCAGCTACAGAATCAATTTCTTAAATCATAAACATCTTTAAAAAAACTGATGGCGCCAACTAGTGTAAAAAGTGCTCCTCTTAAGCATAAAAGTAATGAATAGGCCGTACTCTTATTCACTTACCCTGTTAAAGATTTGTCTTTATTTGAACTGTCGTGACCCGGTTCTGCTTTAGATGTTGGTAAATTATGTATATATGACATATTTTCCGAGAACTAAAAAAAAGGAGTTATAAGAGGTGTTATTTGTGAGCTCATTATTTAAAATATAAAAGAAAATACATACTCTTTGTCTACTGCTGTAGAAAACAGAAAAAAATCATAACATTTATCACGACACTAATTTTTTTGACTCAATGGTAGATCAAAATCGGACAAATCTATTTTCTCATATATTTTAGTGCACCAAACGCCTATAGAATGCAAATATGCATAACAAAATAAACGCAACTCACCTGTGAGGTGTCATTAGTGGAAGAATCACTGCAACTTTTAAATGGTTCTAACTGCACATTTAAAGACCTACTTATTTTAGAAATGCTTTTCTCTAAAAATAAATGTCTGTTATCATCATCTTCCCGAGACTCGTTCACCTCCCCAATAACAGATGAAGTTCGGATTTGTTTGTAGGAACTCCGCCGTTCTGGAGGAGAAACGGAAATGCTTATATTACCTGAGCCTCTAATCTGATCTATGTAACTGTTGGGTAGCTGATTCAGGTATATTTTCACCTAAAACAATGTCAAAATTATATAAATATCGATAAAAAGGGAAAAAAACATACCTCTTGAAGGCGTCCTTTTAGAAACCTACTACGTTGTCTTGCTCTTGGTGATAATGGACCGGAAGATGAAGATGAAGACGTTGTTTCCTCTTCATATTCATCTTCTGGAATGGTGGCTAGTCTTTGGTCACTTAAAAGAAGAAATTCTATTTGTTTGTCATAAAAAGCATATGATGTGAAATGACATAAATTATGTTATTTCAATTTTTTATAATAATAATAAATAAACTTAACTCGACAACTTCGCACAAAGCCGATTGAAATTTTGAAAAGGATGCAGATTTAACCTTAAACAATTGAACCTTCTTTATTGAATATACAGAATAGAAATTATACAATATAGACAAACATATTACAATAGACTATAATTATATGAATCTTGGTAGAAAAGAGAATATATTGCATAAGAACATACATATATGTAGAAATTAAATAAAAGGAAAAGTTAAACAGAATAAATTTATAAAAATATATAAGAACTATTTTACAGTTATGTTACATAAATTATTAATACATCCGAGTGTAAAAGGTATTTCCAAATATTAAATCATAGTACCTGATCTACATAAATAACATAAACCAAGGGTACTTAAAAGAAAAAAATTTAAATAGTTTGATAAATAAAACTAAAAAACTTACATTTCAGACGAACTTTCGTCTTCTTCATCAGCATCATTCTCATTCGCTGCAGACATTTCTTCATCACTATCTACAAAGTCTAAAAAAAAAGGTATTTTAAAACTAAAATACAGACATATTATTTAAATATAAACACTATAGTCTTCAGCCTAATATATTTAACGTGAATATGACATAAAATATGTAACTAAAGAGAAAGCTATGTCTGAAATTATGTACCTTTAATGCGTATTTTGGCGTTTCAGATCACTTGGGAAATGTAGTTAAACCCAGTGGCGGCTTGTGCGCTATACCAGTAAGTAGGTGGGCAGACATTTTATTAGACTACATTAACACATTGTATGCCACGTGTGACATATATGCACGACACTAGTATTTAAGTGGGCGCCATGTCGGCCATATATGTCTGACATTATGGATTAGGTACACAAGACGCCACGTCGGACACATCTGAGCGATGGTAATAGGATTTTACATTGAGCGATGGTAAATAGGATTTTACATTGATTAATAATAATAATAATAATAATAGTGTCTTTATTTCATATAGGTACAATAGAATCCATTACAAATTCAATTAAGGAATGTGACGAGGTCTAGCTTAGCTACTCAACTAACCACCAGAAAACAGAATACACTTAATTATTATTTCACAAAAAAGAGATGAAAAAAGTAATCACGTTGGTCTCTATTTAAATCAGATTAATATACTAAACATTTTTAACAAATTCTAATTTTGTATGTTAAATACCGTTAACTAAGTTTTAGAACAATTTGTGGCTATCAAAAATGGATGGATTTTTCATTTTTTCATTTAAAGAATGAATAAGTATGTTATAAATATTGAGTATTGATAGAATTGTGATAGGAATTATCAAAGGAGACGAGTTTTTAATTACTAGAAGGAATTAAAAGAAAATTTGATAAGTAGTTAGTAAGTTTAGTAGGTAAGTAGTTTTTTATAACAAATTTTAAGGGAGAAAAGGGCTCCGCCCCTCAATTTTTCTGCACCCCAGTGCATTAAGGCACGAGCCTCTACTGTGCCTAGTAAGTTTAGTAGGTAAGTAGTTTTTTATAACAAATTTTATGGGAGGAAAGGGCTTCGCCCCTCAATTTTTCTGAACCCCAGTGCATTAAGGCACGAGCCTCTACTGTGCCTAATACCTAGTCTTAACAGGAAAAAACTACACACGATAGTTACTAGGTAAATATGACAGAGAAAAAATAGGGGACATATTTAAAAATAAAAATCTTCATACCTTCCTCTGCCTGCTGTGATGTATGGGCACCTAAATTAGACCGTTTCCTTCTAGAAACACCTCTTGTAGCTTGGCATACAAAGGAATTATCTTGTGGCTAAAATAAAGAAAATAACTAATTAGCAATAATAATTTAATTAGCAATAGGTATATCAATATATGTTCACATGTTAATTCAAGTTATAAGGTATTATCATTCCAGTTCCAGTAAATATTCTTTATTGAATATGGCTGATCTAGAAAGATAACTACTGTATAATAATAACCTGCACTCACCTCGTCTTCATTTGGATTTTGACTACTGTCACTATCTCTATCACTGCTATCAGATTCTTGTCTACCACTCAGATGAGCATTTACCTCATTGTTGCCTTGATTTGAGTCTCGGCTGGTACTTGGCCGTACCGATATATTTGAGGATATTCTGCTTAAGTTCGGTAAATTGTTACTTTCTAGTCTGGATAAAGTTATAGTAGGATTATGTAGCACATGACCGTTGACTATCTGTGGTGTAACGGCTTGGGTTCTGCTATCTAAAAAAAAACAGGTATAAATATTGCAGGTAGTTTTGCTATAGTCACTGAGGTTAAAAACTATGCTTATGGCAAATGCATTGTGAAAACAGTCTTACCTTTATGTGTATTACTATTACTAATATTTGATGCCACAGTACAGAGCTGTATAATTCCGGTAAATGTTTCTACAATTTCATTAACTTTTGGTAAACATCTCTTTGTTGTAGAATCAATTACTGATAATACATTCTTCAGGTTCTGAAAAGTAACAAATACCTAGTGAAACCTGCTACATACCTATATTTTCTCTAAATAAATGTAGGTAAACATTTCGCAAAATAATATAGGTGTAATCTATATTATTTTATCTAAATAAAAATTATCTACCTAGCTTGTTTATAAAGAAGCTCAATGAAAAACAACTTACATTATATCTGGAAGTAATTTCAAAACTATCTGCGTGGTGTAGAGTCATTTGCTTCACAAGGTCGGCATTCTCTTGTTGCAGTTTTGCTACGGCTTGAGTTAAACTATTGTTCTTAGCTTTTAAAGCTCTATTATCTGCAACAAAATTATTATGTATCTATACACCACGGGAAGGTAGACAACATTAACAGACCCAATTCCACACGGAAGTGAGGAGACTGACCAAGAGATTTTTCTCCTCTCGCCAACATAATACAACCACAATAGGTATATAACTGTTACAACTTAATTCTCATCAAAGAATACTCTCATATAAAAACAAAGAAGAAAGTGCATGAAAATAACTGGGAAAATAATTTTCAATCCCTACGTTTTACAACAGATTAACAACATTCTACGCTTACGCTTACACAGACACACCGTAGCCGTCAGCTGCTTGCCCCTAACCAGAGACCCTAACGGTTAACACAACCACACGCGACATAATACCAGAGAACCATGACACAGAAGAGAGAAACCTCTCTCTTCTGTGACTATCACTACAACAGCTAGTGTTCTCTGCTATTACTCTATTGTCCACTATTATCTATGGCACAGTCTATGGGTTAACAAAACACAAAACATTTGGACAGTACTGTGTGCAAAACTAAGAAGACTAGAACAAGGAGACCGAGCTCGCGTCAAATAGGTACCGAGATAACGGCACAAAAACGTCGAAATCCGCTAGGCTAGGAGATTAGCGGCGCTTTGAGCCGTGCCTACCTATGCCTACTTTGCTTTGGAAGTCAGCCTTCGTGCTTTCGTAGCCAATGTGCTTTATCAGGGGTTCGCCTTCGTGCTTTCCCAGCCAATGTGCTTTCTCAGGTTAATGTGTAATTGTGCGCCGTACCGCTTTGCGCAGGTAAGAGTCCGCCGCCATTAAGTTTATCTTTCGATGTATTTTGAACCCCTGAGGAAGCACATTGGCTGAGAAAGCACGAAGGTCACCGAAGGATGACGGAGACTCCCGAAGCTAGGTAGGGCTCCGCTCACAGCGCCGCTAATCCCCTAGGGGATTTCGACGTCATTCTCTGAGTACCTATATATTTTACGCGACCTCGGTCTCCTTGTTCCAGTATGCTTGGTTAATACCACAAAATACTTACAGTTAACACAATAAAATGTCAAACTTATCAAATTAATGTACTCACAAAACATTTACAAACGGGATGGACTGTTTAACTATAAAACACTTACACTCGTTTGTCACCACAAAACACATAGGTATGAGTACATTTGACACACAGAACACCTAAAAACCGTTGAGAGCTGTAGCACGATATGCGCTTAGCGGAAAAAACACTTGTGGTCCTATGTGTTTATATGGTTTTTCGTATTTTTGATAACGGAATAATGTTTTTAACAAAATTTGTCCTGTTAAAACCACAATATTGTCTGTCACAATTGGTATGAGATAAAGAAAAATACAGTACAGTACCTATGTGTAAAATTTTATTAAAAATAAATATGGGAAAATAACATTGAAAATAAATCTATTATGCTCCTGTAACATCTTCCTGTACTAAACGTTCATCTGTATCCATCTCAGTAATTTTATTTAACAGTCTCTCATTTTCTTCTTTCAATGCATTTATAGATCTCTCA
>CAXKVY010004319.1:0-19350 GCA_964058915.1 Tetropium fuscum
ATAATGAGTTTGGCGTAAAATGGGTCCTTAGTGGTCAACATTGACGAAAAAATACCAAAATTTTCTTTTTTTTATGGAAATCTTGCAAATCTTTGAACAGCTGTGTCTTCTATCGAACTATCTGGTCTATCGAGACCAAATTGTCTTCATTTTATTGCAAATTTAGTCTACTTAAAAAGTGTACCTAGTAACTTTTGCCGTAATACAGGTCCTTCCTCGGAGAGCTTCCGAGATGGAAAAAAAATTGGATTTGTCATTACCACTTCATCGCGTACAACATAAAAAAAATACCTCAGAAATACCTCATATGCAATTATTGCAGTTGCATAAATACCTCTTATGCAATTCAACACCCCTTGTTTGGTACAATTTACTATAGTGAATAGTGGGATTATGGCGTTATTAACGCATGAATGCGGTGAGTTGCAAGACGAGGACGGCACTGATAGCCCTAGAACAAAGCCCGAGCATGTTTAATAGCCTTTATCTACTCTTATTAGGTTGTATGTTCATTAATGAACTGCCTTTGAACAATTAATAGTATCCATAAACACAGTGGCGTCCTGGCTAGTTCCGCGAGTCCGCGAATGCGGACTGGGCCATAGATCAATTCCGGTAATTATGGCAATTCCGTAAATCTGTGTCTTCTATCGAACTATCTGGTCTATCGAGACCAAATTGTCTTCATTTTATTGCAAATTTAGTCTACTTAAAAAGTGTACCTAGTAACTTTTGCCGTAATACAGGTCCTTGGTGATAAAAATTGAGAAAAACTGAAAAAAGTCCGAAAATTTAAGGGATTTTCAAATATTAACAATGATCCGGAGAGCTTCCGAGATGGAAAAAAAATTGGATTTGTCATTACCACTTCATCGCGTACAACATAAAAAAATCAGAAATACCTCATATGCAATTATTGCAGTTGCATAAATACCTCTTATGCAATTCAACACCCCTTGTTTGGTACAATTTACTATAGTGCATAGTGGGATTATGGCGTTATTAACGCATGAATGCGGTGAGTTGCAAGGCGAGGACGGCACTGATAGCCCTAGAACAAAGCCCGAGCATGTTTAATAGCGTTTATCTACTCTTATTAGGTTGTATGTTCATTAATGAACTGCCTTTGAACAATTAATAGTATCCATAAACACAGTGGCGTCCTGGCTAGTTCCGCGAGTCCGCGAATGCGGACTGGGCCATAGATCAATTCCGGCAATTATGGCAATTCCGTAAACATTTATTTTTATAGTTAAAAGCGGCAAAGCCGTCTGTGTTTAGTTAAAACAGTCGTAAACGTTCGCCTCTCTTACAGTGGCCTGTTTGCGGATATTTCGCGCATTATGTAATCTGTAACGTCATTCGCGACATAGTAGTGCGTTCGTTGAGATATTCGCGTATATATACTCCCCGGCACAAAATTCCGTCACCCTAAAATTTTGCCCAATTTTGATGTTTTATAACTTTTTTATTTTTCATCTGATTTTCATAAATTTTTTTACCAGTCTGTAGATCAGTTCATTGTGTGTCTTTTTAATTATTGTAATAATTCATATTTTTCGTCCAGGCAATAATATACAGGGGTAAATCAAAGTGTTGTTTTTTGTCGTAAACTCAAAACACCCTGTGGAAAAATGGAGGCGAATAATTTTGTTTACAAACTGTTTGCTGCCATCTTAGACGTATTGTAAACATTTTGTTTTTTGATTCATCCCATTATCTCATTTCTTCTGCGAGCAGCAAAATTTTAAATGAAACGCTGTTAATTTTATCATTTTTAATTAAAAAACATCGACGTTGGCTAAATACGCGGTTATTGTGACAGAATATTTGACAGTACAGTTAATTTAGTGTGTTGTCATCATGGTAACTACAGCAGACGTAGGTAGAATTGTTGCCTTAATAGAGGATGGCCGCAATAAGAGTTATGTCTCCCGTACTCTGGGAATTGCGCGGTCTACAGTTTGTGATGTTTGGAATAGGTATCTACAGACGGGAAACTTTATTAGGCGGCAAGGCTCTGGCAGAAGGAGAATGACCACTCAAGCTGATGATCACTTTGTCATTATGAGTTATTTAAGAGATCGAAGAGCTACTGCTGTGTATCTAAAAAATGACTTGCAAATGGTACGTCGAGTAAGTGTAAGTGAAAGAACGATACGTAGAAGATTGTTAGAAGCAGGATTGCATTCACGAAGGCCAGCAGTATGTCCAAAATTGCTTCCTCGGCATCGACAACACCGACTGAGATTTGCAAGAGCGCATGCTGACTGGACTGTAGAACAGTGGGGAAACGTACTATTCACAGATGAATCCAGGGTTTGTTTAAGGTCGCCGGATGGTCGTGAACGGGTATACAGACGTAGAAATGAAAGATATGCAGACTGCACCATATCTGAGCGACTGCAATATTACGGTGGTTCAGTCATGGTTTGGGCGGGTATTTCTACCGATGCACGTACTGACCTTGTATTTGTTGAAAATGGAGCACTAACCGCCCACCGTTACATTGAGGAAATCCTCCAAGAAATTGTTGTTCCATTTGCTCCTTTCATTGGGAACCAATTTACATTAATGCATGATAATGCTAGACCTCACGTTGCACGGGTAGTGAGCGAATATCTGGATGAGGTTGGACTTCCAAGATTGGACTGGCCCGCATGTAGCCCGGATCTCAACCCAATCGAACATCTTTGGGATGTTCTTAAAAGAGCACTCCGTCGCCGTCCTGTGCAACCACTAACCTTGCAAGACTTACGGCTGGCGCTGACAGAAGAATATCAGGCTATTCCTCAAGACAGAATAAGTAATCTTATTAATTCGATGCCACGAAGAATGCAAGCTGCCATTGCTGCGAGAGGAGGACATACACGTTATTAAAATTTGTCTTTGTTAATTAATTTTGTGATATACCTAGTGGATGTTTTTGTTAATAAAAATAAGCTTGAAATCAGCGTTTCATTTAAAATTTTGCTGCTCGCAGAAGAAATGAGATAATGGGATGAATCAAAAAACAAAATGTTTACAATACGTCTAAGATGGCAGCAAACAGTTTGTAAACAAAATTATTCGCCTCAATTTTTCCACAGGGTGTTTTGAGTTTACGACAAAAAACAACACTTTGATTTACCCCTGTATAATATTGCCTGGACGAAAAATATGACTTATTACAATAATTAAAAAGACACACAATGAACTGATCTACAGACTGGTAAAAAATTTATGAAAATCAGATGAAAAATAAAAAAGTTATAAAACATCAAAATTGGGCAAAATTTTAGGGTGACGGAATTTTGTGCCGGGGAGTGTATAATATATAGTGCTGTTTTAATGTGATTGTGATACAATATAATGTCGGCGAACGATGGAAAATATCCCAAAATGTAGATCACCCTCATCGCGACAAGGATGAATTGGTGGATATGTGTTCGGATTATACAGAAGCATCAGAGTCAAGCATATACACACTTTTAAGAGAAGAAAAGATACATGGAAGTGTACAGCCACCGAAACAAAAAACCCGTCGAAATAAGATTGTAGTGCACGAATAAGATGCGATAAGTAGAACGGTCCACGGTTTCTTCAGAAATACTGAATATTAAATTTGCGTATTGGAGAATTGATATTTCAATCTAAGAAGACCGGAGACTACCACGAGGAAATGAATTCCGAAGTATACGAGAAATGGTTTGGCGGCGTACTTAAACATTTGGAATCAGGAAGTGTCCTGGTTATGGATAATGCGCCTTATCATAGCCAAAATGTGCACGAACGTGGAAAATGTCACAGCAGAAAATTGGCAGAAGTGTATTAATCACGTGATGAAAGAGGAACAGATAATGTGGGATGTGGATTTGGCGGTTGAGCAAGCCATAGAACCCATTGTGATTAATATTGGAAATGGTGATAGCGACAGTGAAGATGAAGTGGAAAATGACTGAAAATAGTGATATTAGTGATTATAATATTATTAAATGGTGACATAGAAAATAGTGGTATTAATTACACGTTTTAAGGTAAGTATTAAGGTATTAGGTTGTAAGGTATTTTAATTTTTGATTGAGAATTTTTTGCTTTATTTTTAGATATAGGTGATTTATTTTTTTTGTCTTATTGTTTTTATTTTTTTGTTGAGAATTTTTTGCTTTATTTTGGAATATATATTTATTTTATTATATAATAAGTGTAACGATTGAACGACGAGAACAAAACAATGAAGTAATTTATACTTGTTTTTCTTTACTCATCTGTCTGGAAAACACACTTCATTCCACTCAAAAAAGGCCCCCCTTAAGCCCCAAATCGCGGTCCAACTAAAATTTTCCAGGACGCCACTGCATAAACAAATAACGTGAGTTATGATAACTTACTTGTGAGTTATTATAAATCACTACGAGCGACGCGAAGGTGGTCTACGTCTCGGGTCTCGAGCAAATTTCTTTTCCGATACGGTGAAATAGAGCGGTCCATTATTATTAAGGAAAGGAAGGTGATTTGACATTTTTGAATAGTTTCGACGTAAATAAATGTGCCAAAAAGGATGAATTTGGTTAGTGAAGATGAACTATTATGTGCACCGCCAGAATTAAGGCAACTACCCAGTACCCAGACAGCACAAGTTCATTCAATGTACGTCCAATGGACTTATAGTTATTTTTACGCATATATCCAATGTACGTCTACTTTTAATCCAGCTTACAGACAATGGACATCCAATGTCCAGGTGTCACAAAATTCTGTATCCAATGTATGTCCATTTTTGATCCACAAAAGGAAAATCATGCGAGATACTGGACATAAAATGGATCAGTTATGGACGTACAATGGACGCCCATTATTCGTCCACTTAACACGCCTAAGCCTAAACACTTAAGCCTAAACAGTCCTCCCAGTAAATCTACAAAATCGTCCAAAAAATCTTACTTTATTTATATTATACATATTTTTATATAATATACATATATTATATTTTTCTATATTATTCCACTTTTCATTATATTCCACCATTTCTTTCCTTTGCTCTCTGCAACCTGGACTCCGGCAATCGGTTTCAATACTCGTATTATTTAACAGAGTAATACTTGCTTGTTAGGCTCCACAGCATCACAAAACAATACCTACTAGGTACCTTTTTTAAACTTAAACCTTTATAACCACATAGAAATAAACTTTAAACTTTCTAAACGATGCGTAGCGAACTAGTTAACTAGTAAACACTGTAAACAGCCGACAAAAAGGGAAATGGCGGCACTATGCCTACGGATAATACGGCGTTAGGCTGTTGGGCGGGCTTGACGATGCGCATGCGATTTACATAGACTCACGATGGACTTAAAATGGACATCCATTGGATGGAATTATACGTGTAATTCTGTCGTGGTGTCAACAAATAGGTAGTTATACGATTGACGCTGATCTTTTTAATTTTGTGGTCCAAGATTACAACTTTGACGATTATATAGGGAATTTCAAACGGACTTAATATGGACATCCATTGGATGGTTTTTTACGTGCATCCGTTAGATGTCACCAATCGGTACGTCCAATGTACGTAGGTACATTAAAGATCCATACACGAATGGACATAAAATGGACGAAAGATGGACATCCATTGGGTGTTGTGTGCTGTCTGGGTAGCAAATGATACAATACATAATTTATTACCCGAAAAACCCCCCTCTGGGTTCGGGGCCACAATTGTAGAATATACGCAGGGTACCTCCTACCTGTCGTAAGAGGCGACTAAGGTGACCGAATGGGACTGCCTAGCCGCTTAGACATGACCGGTAAGATCTTCAAAGTTATGCTGGGCGGGCGTTGGTGGCACTTGGATGGGTGACCTAGGCAGGCTTGGACCCGGACTGTGGCGTCTGCCCGAGACCTGGGAACACTCAACACATCTGCCGCAGACGCGTGGTTCCAGATAAATGGTAATGAGGACCAGAGTAATTAATCTCGGTAACTCATACTATCATACATACAAATTGTAGATACTTTGCCACCAGGCCACCCGTAATAAATAGGATGGTTTGAAGAAAAGTACTCAAGTAAAAAGGAGGAATGCATAAAGGGCCTAATGAGGCCTAAGTGCTGTGGTGGAATAGGAGTGTAACACTACCTTCCACTACACTCCGACCCATATACATACATACACATTACCCGAAAAATCGCAAAACATATAAAATTGTGTATACAAATTTTATAGATTAGAGTAGCGTCTATAACGTCAAATCGTACGGAAAATGTGGCTGTATCGTACTGTTGGCATATTTTACTGGAATAAACAATACATATAAATCATCGTCTCTCATAATAGGTTCTTATCTAAGCAGTCGTATATAGATAAATATGTTAAACGTATGTGTTCTCTATATGAACAGTTTGCTTTAATTTTTATTACAAATTCTATTTTCTTTCAACATTATCCTAAAAATAACTAACTGATTGTTTTGTATAATTAAGTAATTGAGATTGACATTATTTTACTATTTCATTCTAGTGCAGCCAAAAATCGAAATCCAAATTCCGAGATATAAAGGGTGTCTCAAAATTAACGCAAGATTTGAATTTGCCGCCATTTGTGCAGTAAAGTGTTGGCAACCCTAAACAAAAAACAATTCGATAGCTGACAGTTTAGGGTTAGTAAAAATGGAGCGTTACACGATAGAACAACGTGTCTTCATTATTGAACAATATTTAAAAAATAAAGAAAGCTTGACGGCCGCAGTTCGAAAATTTCATACAAAATATGGTCGGAATAGTGTTTTAACTTCGTCAACTGTGAAGAGATTAATTGAAAAATTCAGGGAGAGTGGATTCGTTGGAGACGCCAAACACACTGGTCGTCCAAGAACAAGCCGTTCAAATGTCAATATCGAAGCAGTGCGTGAGAGTGTCGGTGACAAACAAGGAACCTCAATTCGGCGTCGTGGGCAAGAATTGCAAATTTCAAGAAGCTCTCTCTCTACAGCGTATACTGACTAAAGATCTGTGTCTCCATGCTTACAAAATTCAATTAACGCAACAACTGAAGCCAAATGACCATGCACGCCGAAGAGAGTTCGTTGAATGGATTATTGAACATCAACAAATGGATGCTGATTTTTCGAGCAACATCATCCTAAGCGATGAGGCACATTTTCCCCTTGATGGCTTTGTTAATAGCATAAATTGCCGCTTTTGGGGATCTGAGAATCCACATGTGATTGTCGAGTGCATCCACAACGTGCCACTGTTTGGTGTGGATTTTGGGCTGGAGGCATAATTGGACCATATTTTTTTGAAAATGAGGCTGGTCAAGCAATGACTGTTACTGGTGCTCGATATCGCGACATGATAACACAGCTCTTTCTGCCGAAATTGGATGATATTGATGTGGCCAATATGTGGTTTCAACAAGACGGTGCCACATGCCATACAGCCCGTGAAACAATTCAATTACTGCATGAGACATTTGGTGTGATTTAACACCATTAGATTTCTTTTTATGAGGTTATTTGAAATCGCAGGTCTATGTCAACAGGTCCACAACCACCCGTGCTTTAAAGGAGGAGATTCAAGGCTGCATCAACGAAATTCAGCCACATTTATGCAGAATGGTCATGGGAAATTTCGACAAACGAGTGCGTTATGTGCATGCAAAGCCGTGGAGGCCATTTGCCCGATGTGTTATTCCATAAATAACCCTATCCTATGTACTTTATGATTCAATAAAAAAATAACAATCAAAAGACTAAAAACTGTGTTTTCTATTTAATTCAAAACTTGCGTTAATTTTGAGGCACCCTTTATGTCGGAATTACAATATAAATATTTTAATCCATTATTTCTGAAATTTAATACCTATATATTTATATATTTAATGTGTTTTATGTAGGTGGAGATCTTTGGAGTCTACTTCAAAAACAAAAATTAAGGCGGTTTGAGGAAAAGGAGGCACGATTTATAGCCGCATGTGTGCTGGAATCGTTTGAGTACCTTCATTCCAGAGGGATTATATACAGGGACCTCAAGCCGGAGAATTTGTTGATATCAACAAATGGATACATAAAACTAACAGATTTCGGTTTTGCTAAAAAGCTGAGTTCGCGTGGCAGAACCTTTACGTTCGCAGGAACTCCTGAATATGTCGCTCCGGAAATCGTCTTAAATAGAGGCCATGACAGGGCGGTGGATTATTGGGCTTTCGGAGCATTTATTTTCGAGTTGTTGACGGGTCGTACTCCTTTCCGAACGGACGATAGCAGCCATATGAAGACATATAATAAAATACTGAATGGTATTGACAACATACAATTCCCAAGCTACGTTAATTTAAAAGCTAGACACATAATTGAGAAATTATGCCGGCCAGTACCGTCAGAAAGATTGGGGATGCAACGCGGGGGAATAAAGGATATTAAAACTCATAAGTGGTTCCTGGGTTTTGATTTTAAAAAATTTGCGAACTGCGAAATTCCTTCACCATTTAAGCCAAAGTTGAAGAACCAAGTTGATACGCAATACTTCGATCAGTTTAAAAAGGATACAGATCTTCCGCCCGATGAAATATCTGGATGGGACGTTAAATTTTAGACTTTTTCTTAACTGTATTAGCTAATTAAGATTTGTATAATTTATTTTAATGAATATAGAAATAAACGCACTTAGGTACCTACCTACTTCAATATTACTTTCAGCACAAAATGTTTACATAAAAATATTGACTTTTTAACACGCTTTTATTAGCTTTACCTGTATGTTTGTATGTATCTTGTAACGGAATCTTTGAACGAGATTTTCACTCACTTCAAAACGTCAGATTAAACTGAAACTTTGCACACTTATCAAGGACCGATGACAATACAATAATTTGACAACTTTGTCGTAATGTACTGACCAGGATCATTAAAAACGAGGATATAAAAAAATGTGTCTCACATTGGCGCATTCGCGACAATATAGAATTTACTGATCGCAGTTGTAGTAGATATTTGTTTAATACTGCTCTTGAAAAATGCAACTTCTTATTTAGATACAAAACTCGAAACTTTGGCAAAAAATTATTTCAAAAAAAATCTAAAAACACGCTTTTATAGAAAACCGAACTAAAAAGTAAAAAATTAATTATAGTTTAAAAAAACTAAATGAACGCCCTAAATGAAAACTGAACTAAAAATAAAAAAATATGTTTAACTATTAATATTTTTTAAAAGAGCGTGGGATGGATGGTGCGTGATATCAATTGTTATAAATATTTCATTGGTATCATGCACCCCAAGCTTTTTTACAAAATGTTAATAGTCAAACATTATTTTTTACTTTTAAGTTCGGTTTACCTTTAAAGCGTGTTTTTTTAAACTATAATTTAAGAGCTGTGATTATGTATTATTATGCTTAATCTTATCTATTTCATATGTTTGTTCAGCTTCCAACACTGTACATACCGATATATGGATTCATTAAATACATGTACCCCGTTTATCCATGTCTATAACTATAAGATTAATGCATGTATAATGTATATTGTATACCGTACTAACCACAAACATGGATATTGGAACATGGTGCGAACATGGATATTTATATGAGGAATTCATATAAATAAGATTTTACACATATAAGATCGACACACATCGTACACATAAGATCGACAAGTACGGACAAAGTGAAAAATACCCGATTGAAATTGAAACGGATGCATGAGAGTTTGGTGTTTTTTTTAGATTTAGATTGGCGGGGGCCCTTATGACGTATGGGCCTCAATATGGGTATGTCATGTCCCGCCTTACGAGAGCTATATTAGTCCAGTGGACTTAATAAAGCCAACTAGACAGCTAGGACATAGCTCTCTAATGTACCTCTGGGTACCAGTATTGGTTGTCCCAGGTGTCTCATACGTGTATGCAGAAAAGCGGGGCAATTTATCAAAACATGTCCCGCTGTCTCTTCTTTATTCCAAGCACCCCCTACACTCAGGGGGCACATGGAATAAAGGCCTCAAAACCCATTATACCTCACGACCCATTATGTAAAGATGTCGTCTTAAGTGGCAGTGACCCAGTCACCGTTCTCAAATTGCATCTGCTTAGTTCCAGCAGGTCTAGTCCTCCCAGCTTCGGGACCATTTGAGTTCTTTAGCCTGCCTCAGGTCCGGGGCAGTTGTCCAGTCCAACAATGGTGACATTTGTTTGAGAACCGCTGTGCTTCTAGAGATCCTTTCCCTGTACACCAGTATGTCCCGGGACTATCTTGCATTCCAAAACCAGTATTGAGCGCACTTCAACGGTACTAAATGCCTAGATGGCAGCTCTACTGTCGGAGCATATATTGATTCCACCACTTATTTGTGGGCCGGCTAGCAGCTCCAGCCCACAAGATCGCAAACACCTCGGCCTGGAAGACAGTAGCATGTGCTCATAGGACAAAGTGTTTCATTATTTGATTAGTCAGCAAAGACTCCGACACACAGTTCCACGTGCGAGAGGGCCCGAAAGAGCACGCCTGTAGTTCAGCGTACGCAGTCTATAAGTATACAGCTCGCATGGCTTCCAAGTTGATAAATATTTGAGGTGGCATGAGATTTAATAGCACCTCCAGAGCTCTGGTGGGAGCCATGCCCAATGCCCCAGTTATTCCCAAACACGCAAGTCTCTGGACCCTGTCCAGTTCCCTGTTCGTTGAGTTCGTCTGACAATGGTACGGTGGAGCTAGTGGAGAACCTTGGGATTAACCGCAGCTGCCATCAAAGGCCCTCCTATATGTCCACACGTTGCTTTCCTGATTTTACAGGATATATCATGCCAAGACAGTTTAGTAAGATGAACGCCCAGATATTTCACCGTCTGGTGGTAATTGAGGACCACACTAGAGGGAGTAATCTCCGGTCGATTTTCTTGGTTGCTCTTTTTGCTAAACAGTATAAGCTGAGCTTTCTTTAGATTTATTCTGGGCCATCTGTTTTCTTATATAAAGGGTGGCCCTTAATAGGCCAGGCGGCAGGTCGGCAAATGATGACACGAATGCCGATTAAAAATTGGGGTAAAATTTGTATGGTTTTTAACTGCTCCATTTGCATGTTGTGAAAGTGTTGTCAAGTTTTCCTCCTCCATCGAGAAGAGCGTTAGGAATGGCGACGCAGAAAAGGTGCGAAAAATTATTTAAGTCAATAAATAACCCATTGTATATTCATTGTACGGCAAAAATAGCTATATACCAAATGAAAGCTGACTAAGTTCTCTACAAAAAAGGTCTTATACACTTCTCCTGTCAGAAACATATTTACACAGCAGTAGTCGCGTAAAGGTGAGCAACTTTAAAAGAAGACTATACCTATATGGAAAATATCGATCTGTTTACATATTTAGCCTGAAAATACCGCCAAGCTGAAGGAGTGCGAAGGATCAGTAGAAAATTATCGTACATTCTCATGCATTCTCATGTATACGTTATTTTTCACACTTTCTCATAAGCAATAATAAAAAATGTTGCCTTCATATTCAAAAGGTAACGGGTTAAAATGCTTGGCAGAGGTGGTCCACGCACTATAATGCTTTCTAATAGTAATATCTCCGTTATTAATTTTTATTTTACATAAAAAATTTTTGTTAAGAAAAAACTTACATTCTTGTTTTATATAATTTTTTTAGAATCTTCTTTAGTTTTAGAGTTATTTGGAAAATAGAGTATTTTCTTAAGAAATTGGAAAGATACGTTTTTATTTAATCATTTTCGTCATATTTTTTTCGAAAAATGCACATTCTGACACATTCAAACTTTTGGATTATATAAGTAATACTAAAATAAAGTAATTTGTAAAGGGATAACGGTTAATATTCATTCTGGTGAGAATGGCTGGTGTTTTGGCGCTCTTTTTTTTTCATAAATTTGAGTGGTCCACCGTTTTTGCATCGTATTTCGCTTACTCCTAAAGCAATATTAAAGCAATGCTCATTTTAAACGTTTTTCCAAGTGCTACAAAAAATAGTTCTTTACGTTTTTCCTGAAAAATGAACCAGTTTTCCGTTATTTAACGTTGAATACCTCGAACCAAGTTGTTGTAAAAAAGAGCCTTCTTCAACCAGTCATACACTGAGAAAAAAAAACAACTGTGGTAACTGAAAACCCATTTGTAATAAATGAAAATCTCATTAACATAGGGGACAACTACAACGTTGCTTTATGATAACTTTATGAAAACATTTGGATCGCTGAAAGGGGGAATTTATCACAACTGCTCTAATATCTAAGTACTTGACTTTCTTTGTGGCAACACTTTAGTTGCTGCAAAATGATAAATTTTGATGGTGACATTCCACATCAGTAATATTTACTGACTCTTTCAATTAAAACAACTATTACCGGAGTTGCTGCAAATAAACTTCCCCAGTAGTTACAAGTGAGTTCAGAAATGTTTCAAATGTATACTTCAGTTATAGCAACTGATTTATCTTAATTACTTTAACTGAATAAATTAATTGTTCACTGTTGAATGAAAGAAAGAAGATATAATATAAATATTATATTTTTGTTACCATACAAAGGTACTTATATTGCAAGAATACCAAACTAAATATAATAAAATTATAAATTTAAAAAAATGGCCAATGACAATGTTATGCTTATACCAAAGTTTACGTAAACTTTGCTTATACTAAAAGCATGATGAATGCAGAAATGAAACTATATGCTATAGGTATACTTAGCTCAGAATTTAAATCTAAGATGTATTATATTATTTTAATATATCACTTGTATTGCAGTAATACAAAACTAAATAATATAATACTTATGAAAATAAAAATGGCCTAATTGTTATACTTATACTGGAAGTATATTTAAGTAATGTAAAAATGAACCTATACTCAAAATTAAACACTTGAATATAAAATATAGAACAAAGATCTGATCAGAAGATCCAGTCAGTCTATTTCGCTATACTCAAACAAAACACAATAAATACAACTTATATAACCACAAAACACCACTGACCTTCTCTCACGACTCACGACGCAATAAAAAAATTACAAGCTTGTAATATAGAACGAAAAGTGTTTATTACAAGCTCTGGGTAAACTGTGGCAACTAGTTCTGTTAGTTGGCTGAAAGTAGAAGATGCTGAAATAAATTAACAGAGCAGTTGAATCAAAAGCCCAAAGTTACGACAATTCGTACTTTAATAGTAACTACCTAAAATCACTTGCACATGGTGTTAATTAATTTTCTGATTAGTGATAAATACGCAGTCCAGTAGCAGCAAGTGTGTTCTTATTTTAAGGGAATGATATTACTTACGCCAATTAGCACTTTCTCTTACGCTATTTTTTTTTTAATTTACAGCAAATAGAAAAGCAGTTCTCACAAATGTTTTTTTTCAAATAAGTAGGTCAGTTAGGTCATTTTCACAGTGTAACTCCCTTAATTTGGACCTAGCGTATTCGTTAAAAAAACGCTCTTTTTATTTTCTTATATGGTTAATTATTCGACTATTTTAGTAGAACGCAAAGTTTTCTGGTTATTCATGAAAAACCGTCCAAAATCATGCATTTTTAACATTTTCAATCGCGAATAACTCGAAAAATATTGGTAAGTACATATATCCAAAAAACTTAATAGATATAGAAATTGTTTTTCTTAAAATTTGTCTCTGTATCCATTTCCGTGGTTATTTTAAGTGAAAACATTTCCACCCCCAAGAAAGGGTGGCATCCACCCTCAAGGCAAAAAAAGTGACTGATCCGATGAGCTCCCGTTCTGAATATGGTCCAGTCTCTACTGACACGACATAAAAGAAAAATCGCTTTTAACGTCTTGTAATTCTTACAGCAATACGCCGAACTGATATAGGTAAGGATATTTATTTCTTTGGAATACCTACTTATGAATGTCATATATATATATATATATATATATATATATATATATATATATATATATATATATATATATATATATATATGTATATATATATATATATATATATATATATATATACATATATATATATATATATATATATATATATATATATATATATATATATATATATATATATATATATATATATATATATATATATATATATATATACATACATATATATATATATATATATATATATATATATATATATATATATATATATATATATATATATATATATATATATATATATATATATATATATATATATATATATATATATATATATATATATATATATATATATATATATATATATATATATGTTTAAAGAGTCCTGTACAAGGCAGACTTACCTGATGAGGGGTGAGGCATTTAGACATTATATAGTCGACCAATGAAGTAATGTTTATGAAGTAATGAAGGTTTATATCATAAAATGAAGAAATTAAATTAAAAAAAAATCCAACATCATAAAAAGGACATATATGCAAATATAATAACACTCATGATACAAGACAACGGTATATATGTCAGCGCATAGGTAATGTGACGTCAGGTGAGGCGCGACATTTCCAGTTACACCGTAACACGGGGTAGGAACTGAGTAAAATCAGATGTGTAGGATGTCGTTTTTTTATTAAGCTATAACTAAATGGGACATTCAACATCATTTAGAGTATATATGAGCAACCCCCGGCCCTCCACCAGCTTCAATCCGGCCCGCGGGAGATTCAGAAAATTCAAGTAAAGATATCAATTCAAATCGATAAATACCGTACCGTACTTAACCGTACGCAGTGGAACGCCACAAATTGAGTCAGAAATAGTCGTTAGAAAGAGACAAACAGATAAACATTCGGGAAGCCGCTCGTGCACTTGAAGCACTCTCGTACGATCGAGAATATTCTAGGTGCTTATTGGGGGGATTCATAAACCGCTCAGCGCGCGTGTCATCTCATTCCTTCCTAACAACCGATAAAGTTCGCATCGCATATTCGCGTACGGTCAAGAGTACGACGCGGGAAATATTCAAGTAAATTCTATCAACATGGTTGGTTTAAGAAAGCGGAAAGTGGACACAGAATGTCGTTAATTCCAAAACAAATGGACTGATGAATACTTTTTTATCTTGCACAGTGCTAAACATATGTGTTTGTTGTTCAATGAAACAATGTCTGTTTTAAAATAATACAATATGAAGCGGCATTACTCCAGCAAGCATTTCGCTCAATTTCGCCTACGGGCCAGTTACGAAAAGATAAAATTAAAAAACTCATTACCGATTTAGGGAAATGTAGCAACAAATGTTCTATTCACAAAAATCTAATCTAGACAGTGTTGTTAAAGCTAATTTTATAATTATTTCCAAAATAGCGAAAACATGAGAGTACAGATTTAGCTGACAGCCCAATTAGCTATTTTTATACTAGCTTTTGATGAAGAATTCGCAGTGACAGAGGAATTACTGGCTTTACGGCCGCTGCAAGGGACCACTACCGGAAAAAATATTTTTACAGAGGTGCAATGTACTTTTGGGCAATCTGGTTTACAATGGTGTAAATTAGTTTGACTATGCACAGATGGTGCGCCTTCAATGGTCGGTTCACAAAAAGGTTTTATCGGAATTCAGAAGGAAAGAGCAACCGCTATGAATGTGCAAGAATGTGATAATAATTCTGCATTGCATTAATAACATGTACGAAAAATAATTTGCACATTCGGAAGCACGTATTTTTTTAATCATTAAAATTAATAAAAATAAGCATCGTACTCGGCTTACAGATATTAATTTAGAAAACGCTTTGCGCCTATGTACTACTGGTACTAATATTGATTATCTTGTTTCTCAGCTTCAAACTGAAGTATCTCATTCATTTTCATTTGATTTTTCTATATATTTTTTTAATGTGCTTTTTATATGTTTGATTATGCTATTATAATTAATAAATAAAAAAATGTGTGAATTTCTGTGGCTTTTTTATTCACTACTACTTACTTATTTCTTACCTACGGCCCCAGACATGATTAAGCCCCGAAAATACGCCCTCAGCTAAGCAAAGGTTGCCCAAATGCCCATACCTGATTTAGAGCATAGTTTTGGCCATTCATCATGTGTTACAATTTTTTTAAGTAAATATAGGGACGAATTTTATATAGGGACGAATTTTGCAACTTAATTTTTTCCTTGCCCGCGAACTAATTTGAAAAGCACGTGTTTTATAACATATATTGCGCTATTAAATCAACGGTTCGGAATATAACCATGAAATTTTGGTTACTTATAGAAGACGTGTTGCGATGAAACAGTCTTTATCTCAGGGTTTTAATGATGCGGGATCTGGCTAGGAAAATTAATCTCTCCTGGTAATATTTAGATATACTTTAATCGATGTTTAAATATAGATGCTCCACGCAAATTGTTACGATAACCACAAAAAATACTAAAAAGCTAAAAGAAAAGAACAATTAACATACACCATATTATTTAAATTAAGGGCCACCCTTACCTAAAAGACCGGGCAGAATAACTAGCTAACTCTGTTCGTTTGCCTTTTACCACAGGGCTCTTTCAGCTTCTTACTTAGCTTGCGTAGATATAATAGTCTGGACACAATGCTATTAATCCACCTTATTTGATCGTGTTTATTTCTCCCAACACTTTTTCCGTAGGCCGGTGGTTTTTTGGCCGGCAGGAAATAATAAACGCAAATACGTTAACCCATATATACACACACTGTTGGTCTAGCTACTAAGTACAGTAAGTGTCAGCTAGAGCACTACCAATTCGTTCTGCCACAGTGGAAGACACAAAAATGATGAAAAATGACATGCAAAAATTAAGTTTTTAAAATATGACACATTTAAAAAAATAGCCTTCAAATCGCTACTAGCAAATCTGTGCACGGAAAACTTCACACTGCGGAGAGCTATGTTAACTATTAAGAATTTATATATGAATATATCGAATCAAATGTAGACAAAACTATGAAAAAGTTTTTAAAAAAATATCAGCGCGCTAGGACAGAAGATTTTCGAGAAATCCAATTATCAATGCACTGCGTCTCTGTAGAGAAACGAAGAACAAAATAATGCATTTAAAACACCACACCTGAATTTTAAATAACCACATCAGACGTATCCCATAACTATAATATATCTACTATTATTATCTACATACCATTCTTTAAATTTATTTTATATTTTATTCCTCCACTCTTTTGCCCAGAGTCACCCATTGTTTTGACAACTCTTCAATCTTGGGGAAGCGAAAGTATTTGAGGTTACTTCCTTTAGTCGACTACAACATCTCATGACAGCAGCACAGGTTGGCATTGTTTAAAACATTGTAGCACGTATAATAACAATACTCACACGTATCCACCTCTGTGTATACCTACACAAAATGCAAAATCTTGTCAACTGTCAATTTCAATTTGAAAACAACGGTAGGTATTTACATTCAACACTGTAAAAATCGCGCCTAAAATCATGTTGGCGAGAAATACGTCATGTGAGATGCATTCGCACGACTGAACAATTTTGGTTCGGCAACCTGACATGCCATTGCCTATGTATCACGATAACACTATTTATGGCCGAGTGCACCGTACATGTCAATCCTGGATTAGGTTAAGCCTGCCTTATTTTGACACATTTGCATGCATATGTCAAAATAAGTCAGGCTTAAACATAATCCAGGAGTAACATGTACGGTGAACTCGGCCATTAGTGTACAAAAGTATAAACAATAGTATTAATGATGTTATGATAGTTTTTTCTTGCGATAATATACGAATACTTCACAGAATATTGAACTATCCTCTTTTCCATTATTGCAACAACATCGGATTCTTATGGCCGAGTGCACCGTATGTGTTAATCCTGGATTAGGTTTAAGCCTGACTTATTTTGACACATTTGCATGCAAATATGTCAAACTAAGTCAGGCTTAAATGTAATCCCGGATTAACACGTACGGTGAACTCGGCCATTAGAAGTCTACCCAGCGAAGAGAATACCTCTTGGAAGGCGACAGTGCACAGATCAGATATCAATATGGCATTTTTGCATGCTTTCTAATCTAATGTTGCCGCAATTGATTGATTTGACTATTGACCCCAATGACTTCAGCTGAAGTCATTCTTAGCCTGGTATGACCTACTCTTTATATCTTTAAAGTTGGCGGTTACGTCACTAAATTATTCTTTAATCTACAACATACGCTGTTCGAGTGTTCTTCGTTAAAAAATAATAAAACGAGAGAAACAACAAAAAGAAGTCCCTTATATGTGACTGTTGATATATCCGACTAACGTTGTTGTAAGCTGCTGTACGAAAATGAAAGTGATAGGGCACCATTTGGTACATCGTAACTATAGCGAGAATAATATCTATCAACTGATCGATTTCTTTTGACTAGCGCCGTACGCCGTACCCGCAGGCGCAGTAGCCCAGCACCGTTTCAAAACTGACAGAAATATCTTTCAATTATTTTTCAATTGAATTAACTTTTTCTTCACTTTCAGTGCACTTAATGGGCACCCGCAGTAAACTGCTTTTTTCCAACGGAAAGCCTCCCATTACTTAAACCACGCTCAGTTTCCTGTCTCTAGTCTCCATGATTTTAACATTCAAAATATAGGTTATGTATTATGTTTACGTTTCTCATCGGGGAACGAGTAAAGTTTGTTTACATCCAGGACGAGTTGTTTCAACACACATTTGACTAGTGTAAAATTGATTTGATGTGTATAGTTTATATCTATGACGTAACCGCCGACTTTAAAGATGTAAAGAGTATATATAGTAAGTGTTATCAAGAAGATTGTTCTAGTCTTCTTGTGTGTTAGTTATAACCACAAAGTTATAGGTAACTACAGATGTGTTTTCTTCTCTGTGGTCCATCTAGGTGTAGTTTGCTATGCTAATAACAGAATTATGCGTCATTGCCGATAAAAAATAAGATGCCAGTGCAAAGAATTTAGTATTTCTATCGATTCTTGGTGTATCGGTGCCTGTCCATATATACGCCTGTCAGTTTGACTTGTTGTGACTATGTGTTTATATGGGATTTTTCGTATTTTTGAGTAAACGTTATTCAGAATAACCAAATAATGCTTACTCAAAAATACAAAAAATCCCATAAAACACTACGAAGTAGGAAGCTACTAGCAGCGTATAACGAGAGTCTGAGACATTCTAGCATACTAAATTAGTTGTTAATTTCTCCGCTACGTGCGTATCGCTTATATTCTATTCCTTAACATTCTGTCAAATTTTATCTGTGTTCATATCATTCATCTCATATCGTTCCATCATAGATCAGGGAGTATACGTTCCATAAATAACCCTATGTATCGTTATCGTTGTGGTTGTACCAGATACGCTGTTATCGTTCTCATTATCTCATTTCTCATTCTGATTCTGAACAGCTGAACATAAACGTCA
>CAXKVY010004320.1:0-23376 GCA_964058915.1 Tetropium fuscum
ATATGATTCAATTAGTGATAAAGCGACACCTCTTATGCCATAACCAGATAGCTTCAATAAAAGTAGATGATGGGGAACGCATAAGAAGTAGCAAATATGTTTTCAAGTAGGTACTATTTTTCAGGGCGTACGTTCCGCCATAAATTACGCCACATTAACCAAACCTTATCACAGCACCCATCTGCGATCGTTATCGGGGTGCCACTGCGCCGTGTGTGGCGAAAATATCCATGCAATGCAGAAATTTATTACTTTTGTCTAATTGCATTACATGTCTCGCTTATTATTTGTTGCGTGATGATAATTAAAAGAGTGGAATATTTTTATTACGGACCGGAATCGGTCATTATTTTTACGCCCTAGTGGCATAGTATGCATGTACGAAGCTGCATTTGTTTCAATCGGGCGGAATGTTCTGAATGGAATAATGCGCAATTGAAACAGACACATCGACTTTTAATGGCATTTTTATTTATTGTTTTAGCAAAATTCTTGCTTACAGTTAAACTTTTACTTATTTAAAGGTTGCCAGTGTGACACAAAATATACCAGGTGGTAGTATATATCGGGTGGGCGAAAAAAAAATGCACTTTTTACGGTCGCCCTTGCCTTTTTTGTTTATTAATATTTTGTTTATTTTAATCAGCTTGGTGTCGATGCTTACAGAACAGAATATACTATGGACAGAACATTTCAAAATAGCCATTATTTTAAATATCAAGATAGCATCAGCTTTTGAAAATAGCCCTTTCTTTTGGCTAGTTCTTTTTGAAGCAAAATTATCGAAATGGCACAACCAACACAAAAAAGCAATAAAACGGACCATTCTCTACATTTTAACACCTCGATGAGAAAAATCGGTCTATCGGGACCGGAGCTCTACGCAATCATACAAAGCGTATTTTTTGTTATTTTCAAGCTACAGTACTTAAATTGCAAGTTGGGGTAAAAAAATATTTTTATTTAATTTCTCCACTATCGAAGAATTTAGAAAAATTGAATTTGGCGGCCAGCTTGCTAAAAATGAAAGCTGGTGACAGTTTTAATTACCTTGTGATATTATTACAAGTGGATGAAAGAGCAAATCCCTTGAGCCAACCTAGTGAGAAAAAAAACACAATTTTTGGTCCCAAATTTAGAGGACTGTAACTTGGAGAGGAAGGGGTTCTGGAAAACAAATTATATGAAGAAACCCTCTTAATGTTTGCTTAAAATTCACGTCATAAAATCTATCGTATCAATTGAGATGAACTCTGTATAATATGTCAGATAGCTATGACTTTTATTATATGTAACGTACCGAAAAAGGCCTTTGGTATATTGGAAATTACAGGTCCTATAAAAAGTGTTGCAGCGCTGCAATTTCCTCGTCTCTAAAGGAAGGAAGTCGAGTTAAAATAAGAACAAAAAAGTCAAAAAGTGCATCTTGTGATGTTGCAAAGCCAACTTTGACAGAATTTTTCTACCCTGCAGCCTGGCCTGATGTATTTCCGGATAATCTCTGGAATTTGTCTTAGGAATATGAGTCCACTCTGGAGATTAATTGAAAGTTCGCCAGTGTGCCTGCCACATTGTGACCGAACATCCCAATGGTATTGACATATAGTGCTATAAAGTGCCTGATCTTAATTCCAGTATTCGGAACAAGCCATTCGCTAAAAGCTGGAATTTATTGTAGCAGAACAAAGCTGGACTACAATGGATTCGGCAGTATGTTTGGCTGGCTAAACATTTTCTTTTTTGAGCATTATTGTACTTGATTATATTTTCGTAGAGTTTATATTAACTAGAACTTAGAAGCCTTTTGCTATCTGAACGCTAAAACATTGTGAAGATGTCCTTTGAAATACTCATGCCATCAAAAAAGTTGACTTAAGTAATTAAATCATTAACTACCAACAACAGGAAGTATCGCAAAATTTACTATTCAAAATTTACGTATTTATGTATAGTAAAGAATTATATCATTTTACAATTTACAAAAATTTACGTATTATTACGATGTATTATAAAAACAACTGCATTACAAATATTTTTTGTAAAAAACGGGTTTCATAAATTTCCAGCATTTTTGATCCTTTGAAAAAAAGTATCGGAAATTAAGAGACTATATTTTCAATGGTACAAACATATTATACGTCTAAAAAAAAGTCGCATATATATGTTTTTTCTTGCCAGAGTTGCCAGGCGCGACTCCATCTAAAACATTTTATGCACCATATCCATAGTTCACCATGCCTATCGTCTGAAAACATATTTTTATGTATTCTGTGTCCAAATCATCATAGTGTTACGAAATCGTCAACAGCGATTGTGCACGATATATTGAAAATTCCCTAGATCTAGGGAAAAACTGCACAAACTGACAACACCGCACCCGACGATGTGGCAACATCGCATCCGGGAGTGCCAAATACAACCCTCCAAGGGCGAATTGTCAACCCTCTAGGACTTCAAATAACCAAGATACACCCCTGGACCCATTTAGTTAGTTGCGGTATATACAAACTAGAATGGAATGGAGTAAATGAGAATAATCTAGAATGAGATGGAACAAGTGAGAACAGTCTAGAATGGGATGAAATATTCGAGAAGCTTCTAGAACTTTCCAGAACATTGAAAATAGTTTATAAGGGCCAGCCTATCGAGACATTAGTCAGTCTGGTTTAAATGCTCTTAGAGACAAGATTAAGGAACAAATAATTAAAAGTGTTCAGTAGTGATTTATCATTGTAAACAGTTGTAACTTGTTGTGTTTAGAAGTAAATAAAGTGTAATTGGATTCTGGACAGTACTCACTTATTTTACAAACTCAGTGGCGTAACAATATATGTCTATATCAGAGTCATCATCCTTTATAGGATTGTTTCCAAATTCCGATGTCTCCTCACTACTATATCCACCTGTTTTTTCCGCGGCATTCTGCAATATTTTCTTTTATTCCTTGCTCTCCTTTTCTCTGTTCTTCTTCTCTTTTTTGTAATTTCTTAATTCAGAACTTATATTTGGTTTATTTCCTTTCTCTTTGATGGCGTGTTCTTCTTGTTCTGGCCATAAGTTAGGTTTCTTTCTTATTCTGGCCATAATAAAAATAACCATCTTGTTCTGGCCATAATTTAGGTTTCCTGATTTCGGATATCCGAAATTGTGAACCTCGAACTATCCGAAATTACCCACCTTGCTACTTTTTAGGCTGTGAAAACCTTGTGAAATTTTAATTTTTCAAATTGGCCGACTATTTTCAACTAGTAGGTAATTATTTTAATTAATATCTTAACATACCTAGGACAGAAATACAAATGTAATAAATTGCTTTAGAAATAGCCATTTCTAAAGTAATCAATCTAGGATCGAACTCAATTTAGAAGAAAAGCACTGCCATATATATATATATATATATATATATATATATATATATATATATATATATATATATATATATATATATATATATATATATATGTACATGAAATGGTGGCGCATGAAATGGTGGCGCCTGAGATAGACTGTTTTTCGAAATTAGGAAACCATCCGAAATTAGGCGTCTCTCTTCTACAATATTTGTCATGTCAATAAATACAAGGAAATCATTGTGGTTTAAATAGGTATTAAACATTGTGGTAATGTTTAATGGATGAAAATTACCTAACCCTCGAAATGACAACATAACAGGGAGCCAACTAGCAACAAATAATGTTTTTTATTATTAAATAATTACATATTTTTTTGTTTCCATTTATTATTTTCTACAATTATATTATATGGTTTTCTACATTATTATATACACAATAATTATATGGATATAGGCAATTTGCTTGTTTTTTTCTAACTATTTAAGCCTATTATCTGTTTAAGGAAACTAATGAAAAACTTTTGTAGTTTGAAATTTTTATTAAAACAAAATGCAGTAAAATTTTCATTTATTAAGTAGGTAGTATAAAATAAGTATAAAGTATAAAGTAGGTAGTATAAATTTATTAATTTTATTTATAAACGGGACGAATTGTCTAAAAAATATGGTAATCTTTATGATTTACAGACTTTAGATATACTAAATATTTATATCTCTCCCTCTGAACCGGTACAGCCGTGGGTGACAATCGTATGAAGAAACAGATTTATTTTTATTCAGGCGACAATACCGTTTCTCTGAGTGATGAATTATAAACATTATCGACCCATCCGGGTTGTACCTCAGACCTCTGATATCGGTGCCCCGTGGCCCGTCTAAGTCTTGTAAAATTAAAAACCCAATCGACAATATAAATGGCCTTAGGGTTAAAAATCTGACTGGCATACTACTATGTATTAGGCTGTGAGTTTGAATTTTTTTTAGTTTTTCTTTTCATTTCTTGGGATAAATTAAAAAAGGGGATGAAGGGAAATCACTAAAAACTGTGACCTTGCTTACAGCGTTGATGTCCTGCATTACATTATTTACTTTCTGAAGGCACTGTAAAATATTGAGGCAATTGGGATACGCCGAATGTTAAGAAGCAGCCTATGTTTAAAAAAAAGCTCTAAAATTGTGGGCTAGAAGTTTGGTCTTGTAGTATAGGGAGAAGACTTCGGACGCAATACCTAATATCTATTGCAAATCCATTGTGCATAGGTATGCTATAATTTTCTACATCTTTAATTTTTTTATTTACTTCCTTGTTGTCGCATTCTTTGTTGAAAATAAAGCTATATTTTGAACGGAAACCATATTCGAAAAAGAAGCAACATTGTCTATTGACTATGTCGAAAAAAAAAACAGATGTAAAAGGAACTACTTTGTTTAACATATTTTATTGTTTTATATACCTAGTGTTCAATTCTACCTTAAAAATGATAAATCTACAGTGCTATTAAATTTAAGTTTGGATTTTTCTGAATGGAGTTAATTTGCTCACTTTTAAGTCTTTTGACTGTTATTCAAAAACTATGTACTTTTTAGAATACACACATGATGCGATTTTTTGTAGAGAATCAAATTTCGCATCAATTCTACGACCTTTCAAAAGGATATAGAGACTCCAAAATATATATATCCATCCCTTACGAACCCCGGTTTACTCGTGGTTTGAGTAAGGTTTTCAAAAACGTGGGAATAACAGCGATGCATTCATCAAGTAATAAATTACAACAACTTTTAGACAATCCAAAGGATAAAATTGTTCCAAATGAAAGGTCTGGGATTACGAAATTAGTTGTAATGATTGTGATCGAAAATATGTTGGACAAATGAGACGATCAATTAACACCAGATTTAAAGAACATATGGCTCATATAAAATATGGAAGAACAGATAAGTCTAGTGTTGCACAACATGCTTTTGACAACAATCATAGAATAGATATTAGTAATTTAAGATTAGTCAGAAATGTGACCAATAATAGACAATTGGATGCATTTGAGAGCATAGAAATTGTAAAATGTAAAAGTAGTATGAATAGCGACAAGGGACCTATACCGTATAGCCCGCTTTACGCGTTGCTTAGCAACTAATCATTGAAGCGTGACTAATGATTTCACCACAAATAGTATAAATAGGATAGATTTTTAGTTTAAGATTAGTTTTTAATCGTCTCCGGATGATGCCAACTTGGTTGGCGAAACGCGCGTCGAGCGAAGTGAAAGTGTTTTGGTGTTTGTGGAAACTACTCCGAGTGTTTTTTCTTTTTTCTCTTAACAAAATAAGTAAAAAAAAACCTAAAAACGAGAAAAAATTGTTTTTAACATTTTTGTGAATAACTTGTGTGTGAATTTACGTAGAGGCATAGGTTAACAATAAAGAAAGCTGACGTAATTTTCATCAAAATGGTGGCCTACAAATGGTGGGCAAACTTTTTTGATAAAATCTGTCGTTTAAAGTTACCTACTTAAATTCAGTTTGATACAACATTGTTTCTTTATACTTTTATCCTCAAAGACATCGTACCTCCCCTTTCTTTATACTTTTATCCTCAATACTAATACTTTTATCCTATAATACTACTATTTAACGATTTTAACACTTTTTACCTTTATTATTTTTACCTATATTATTTCTAATTTTTAAACGGAAAAATTATTTTTAGTCTTAAAACAATTATTTTCGTCTTATCAATCATAATGATGAAGGTATTATTGGAGAGGTATGCTCTTCAATAAAAAAACATCAACATTTTATTTTTTGTGGTGAAATTCAGTAAAAATTCATAGCTAAGCTTAATAGCTAACACTTCACCGAAGATACGATTTTCGTTAGCCGAGAGATTAATGCAAAAGACATCGAACAGAAAATATATCTATTTAACAGCTAACAATAATTTACGTATACAACAAATATTTACACCAAACAAGCTATAAATTTGGATACTTAACCAGATGCGCCGCGTGACTAATGATATCTATATGAAACACAGAGTTAATCTCTAGGGTAAAGTAGACCTGCATAATTTTGACTAACTTCCGAAACTATTTGCTTGGAAACTCGAATTTACTGTATGAAAACCTGTCAGAAAACTGAATAATGTTGGCCAAGATCGTCGCTCTAGCCCTAGTTGGAGGTGGGGGGCCAAAGATGGCCTTTCATCCCCTCTAAGTAATAACACTTAACGGAGGTAAAAATCTCAGCCAATCCTACGGTATCTATTTTACCCCTTATATAAGTTCAGGGAACTATTCCCGTACGCTAAGGATAGCTGGTTGCAAAATAAGAACCAAACATTTTACAGGACATGGATAAATAATAATAATATTTTAGGTGTTTATTGCGGGGTACCTGTTATCCACATATATGAAGAGAAAACTCCACGAAAAACTTTTCTATAGGCTTACATCCTCAATTCTCCAAAACAATACAATAATTATGATATTTCTGAGATACTATTTCTCCATTAATTAATTAGCTGCTCCTAGGTTTTATAAAAGTATTATTCTAATATTATCTTCGGGGGAATGTTTGGCCATTTGGCTATTTAATTTGGCTTTGTAGCTTATAGCTAATGAATATTATATGGAATACTGGTTTACCAATACCGGAAACCATAAATTGAGTGACACATCTAACTGCACAATGACCCAAGAAATAATTTATTAATTTTACTGTCGAATCTCTAAGTTTCGTGTCGCTTTAAGAGCAGACCCTCTTTCTTCTACAACAGGGACAATAAGATTCTAGATATTTTACTTTTTGGTAGTTCGGCGTCACACATCTGTTTATGTTTTAAAATTTGGCTGTGATATAGTACTTAAAGAGAAAACACAAGATAAGATAAATTACCCACTTAGAATTTTTTAGACAAAAGGACAAACGAATTTTGGGTCGATATTATACTTCCCGACAAAACTACAGGCCTGGACTTTACCATTCTGTTACACTGTTAATAATAGTTACTTATTTAGGTCCCCGGTATTATGTATAATTACGGAATGTGAGTGGTTTCCATCATTTATGATGATCCATAAAAAATATCCATACAAAAACGATTTGTATCAAACAGAAAATTTGCTCTTCATAGAGGATGATAAAGCATGTCTACCATAAATAATAGCGCATCACGACTTCATTGTTTGCAAGGACTCGTTCATGAAAAAGAACTCCAAATCATAAAGTAAACTATACGTATGTAGATCAGAGGACAGATAAACACGATCGTGTAGTTAAGGGTCAGTTACCACAGTAATTATTTTTCTATTTGAAAATGAAATACGGCAATAAAGCTGCATACAGTCATGTTAACTAGGTAGTGAATGACTAAAACCGTAAAATGTGTTTCTCGTTGGTGTGGAATATTTTCTATGATAATATCGAGGGTCTCACGCCCCATACGTCACCTTTGGACAATATCACTTTTTTTCATGAGTCGATACCTACTAATATGGCGCATGATCTGACCAAACGGTCTGTGGATTTGTAGTATATTTTGTTCAAAAAACACAAAATTATAAAGGCGTAAACCCCAATCTTACAAGTGGAAGTATGCCATAGAGGCGCGTGAACCATTTTTAGGTAAAAATATAAAACTTTCATTAATTATCAGTTGCAAATAGTAAATTTGTTAACTAAATGTATAGAGTATAGAGTATTATCAATATAAATCAGAGTATGGGAAGGTTTTAAACGTTTTCAAAGGTCAAATCCGGATACACTTTTCTTCAAAAATGAATTTTGTGAATAGCAATTTCAAGCTGTAAACATTATGTAAAGAAAAGGACGCAGAGATAATTTATATTTTCAGCTTAAACCACCCTGACTTTAAACTTACCATTGATGAAAAAAATTGGATCTGCAATCTCTTTGTCATGGAAAAGACTATACTGTACCTTCAATGTATTACAAATCACAACTTTTGCGAGTAATTACCTCACGTAAAATCTAATGAATCTGAAGATGAACTACCACTATCTGCTTTAAGAGCAAAGATGTTAAAAAGAAAAAGACTAGAAGGAATTAATACTTTTGAGTATATTCGAAAACTTTTTCTACCTTATTTTAGTGTAAGTTATATGTTGTATTGTTGAGTTGCACTATAAATACGAGTAGGTAGAGGGTATCCCAAATAAGATGTTTCACTATGTTATCTTAGAAACTACTAAAGTAACAAAAAACACAATTTTTTTTTGTTTCAAGTAAATTTTTAAATAATTTTTACAGGATGATTTACCCATTTAAACTTCGGAATTTGAAGTTCGGGCTGCACTTGTAAGACACCCTGTAAAAAATGGTGGTAATTAAAAAATTAGTGTAGTGATTCTAAATTACCAGGTCTGAAATATTTTATTATTATTATTAATATATATGTGTGAGTGTTCTACAGCTGGGTAAAGTAATTAAAAGATTTCCGAAGGGGAATTAAGTCGTAATTCGACCATTTTTTGCTTAAGTGAAAATCTTAAAATAGGTGTTATGCCATATTAAATTTTACGGTTTGAACACTAGCAACTACTTGGAGTGAGCTGTGGGCACAAAAGCCACGTCTATATTTTTTCTATTTTGGTATATTGTCACCACTTTATTTTTTTATTGAATTAAATATATATTTAATTTAAATTTGAATCGTACGTTATCGTTCGATTTTAGACTACATACCTGGTAATTAAGAATCAAGATACTGTTTTACCGAATGGTAGCATACTTTTAGTTTATAGTTTATTTAAAAGATATTACTTCGACGGCGTAGGCCATAGGTATTTGTTTATCTTTTGCATCGGCAAAAAGCAGCATTTATTTCAATTTTTTATTTTTTATTTAATCGTATAGTAAAAATTTACATACCGCATTTCTGTCTTGATAATATTATTTCTTTACTTTGATAAAGTCTAATCTCAATTTTTGGGAATTTAATCAAAATTTACTTCCAATATTTAACATTACAATATTTTTTTATACAATTAAAACTCATATTTTGGAACTATTAATCTAGTTATTTTATTTAAATTCATTTTAGTATAAATTTCTCTTGATATCCGGTTCAAGCGGGAATTTATACATATTTTTTATCGTCCAAATTTGTAAAACCTGATACTGGTAGTAAATTTTTCTTCCACACCTTGATGACCGAGATTCAATTCCTTTGGTGAGCAGAGCAGACCATTGTTACCTATTCCTGAACGTCAGACTAGATGATACCTCCTCCTGCAGCCAGCACATTCCACCCATTGCCGTATACATCACCCTTAAAGGCATCACGTCTCAGCTCAGCTGGACCACCAAGCCGAAGCTTCAGCCTAGGATCCTAGGAAACCCAGCACATTTACGAGGGGATCTCCAGAAAAGAGAAAAGGCATTTTTGTATAATTAATTGCCCCTAGGAATTACCAGGTCTTAAGGAATATTTACACTTTCCTTTTTTTACCGAGGTTTACAATTCACTTTTGTTGTAAATGATAAATTTCCCGACTTGACCTTGATGTGTCAAGAGTGAACATTTTTTTGTCGTTTTAACGCCTCTCAGGCAACCCAATTGTAAATTTTAATTCTAATTTAAGAATCACTGTGAACCATCAACTGGTAATATAAATATTTTTGTAATATATTGTTTTTACAAAATCTTTATCTTTTATTTCTCTGGGAAAAGTCTGAGTCACAAGAGGGCTGATAATTATTGGCTGATCATTTCTGCGGTCTTATGTACTATTTAAGTACTCTGACCTGGCTTCCAAGTATTTTTATACAAAATTTTAAGTAGGAGTAGATCAAGCCGGTCATTGTCAATCTGTGATTTTTCTGGTGATATATCTAAAGGTATCTAAGTGCAAGCCTCTAGCAAATCCACGACCTCCGTATTTAATTGAGCAGCCGATAGGCAACAACCAAAAAATTCATTACGTCACATCTCCTGGCTGAGAGGCCATTTAATTAAGGTAATGTAATTAAAGAGGAGAGGTGTTAGAACGCGCCAAAATAAGTAATAGTTTCATCCTGGCATAAAGGCGTATCAGCCAAATCTTAGTTAAAATAGATAATATTTTTAATTTTGAAAAAAATTATCATAAACCATGTATTTTTTAATAAATTTTATTGCCTCTATTTTTATTGTTCTTAACCATTTAACGATTCGTTCCACAAGTTTTTCGGCTCTCCTGTAAATTTTGCTTTTGGCGCATACCCCCTACCCCTACCCGTGAGACCCCTTATGGCGTGGGACCTTCGATATGTTCCTTGTATGTGATTAGTGTTACTATCTTGTATTTCTTAAATAAATTCCACAGTATTGATTTTTACTAACGCTCTTAGACAAATTCGATAAAAGGCTTGATGCTATCCGAGCAAACATGACAGTTACGTCATCGTAACGCGTGACGCAATTTACTAACATAGTTGTCATATTGTTCTTAGATGACTAACACGCGCTCAAATAATTGACTAAGATAGATAAAATTACGCCTTTAGAGATTAAAGACCCCTCAACACTAAATTATAGCCATTTACTGTGTTCAACTTCATCACAGATCCACAGCGCTCGACAAAGCAGTACAGTCGGTGTAAACAAGATTCGGCTGACACTTCCTCGCAACTTTACTCCATTTAAGATTAGACAGGCAACATTTTGAATATTTTATCCGCCCTCACAATAAAGCGACAGTCGTAGCATTGAAACGAAAAGTTCCAACTTCCTCCTTCAAAGTTACATTACATATCTCTTGGCCAACTAACTTGTGACACTTGTGAATCATCCAGATTTAAACACTTGGCTTATACGCATGGATGTGCCTCGAAACAGTCAGCGTTTTGTTCCCGCAATGCCGCGTTCTATTAGAAACCGCCGTACAATTTAACGTCTAAAAGTTCCTCTTGCACAATAAAAGGAGCATGAAAGAAAACCTTACATGCCGGAGCTTTTACTTTTGTGTGTTCCACCGCGCCTGAACTGCTTCCTCCGCGACGGCTACGGACGCGTTAGACTAAAATTTATTTTTGTAATAAAACACGCAACTGGTCTTAGACCCTGACATTTTAACGGACCGAAACGAGAAGACTAAGCCCGGGTGAGGCTATAGCGCGCTGAAAATATTTTGGGAGACTGGAAGGGTGAGACAAAGTAATGGGATGATTTAAGGCTGGTCTTTGAACTCCCGCGTAAACCATCCATTATTATTCTTAGCGCAATTATGGGGAATTACTGATCTTCTACATGCTCAGCATCCGGAATATTTCGGGATTTTATGCCTGTAATGTAAGGGATACTGCGGGGTCTGAAGATTTACTGAGTTCGCGACCGGTTGTTTTCGAAACATATTAAAGGGATAGTATAATATTTTTGTTATAAATATGACGTATTTATTGTTTCCTCCACTTCTTACATATAAAATTTACATAAATATAACTATTACAAGATTTCAGTAATGTTACGTTTTAATTATTATGAAGATGAAAAAAGGGTATTTCTAAGTTCTATTTATTATCTTTATTATTAAAAGATACATTATTATACCGTTTTATACAATATACAGCTTACAAGTTACTACTTACAGCTTACATTAACTGATTTGCATCATTGATATGATGATTTTCATATACGGGGAAAATATCTAAAATGTATACCTCCTGGATAAAATAACTTATATTTAATGTGTAGTAATTGTTAAATTTTGTTTTATACTGACATAGAGAGATATATAGACAGCAATGCGTTTGTTTGGTTCAGCCTATTCAAAAATAATTATAGGGATTAATTAAGTTTTAACATAAGCTTCAATAAAGAAATCTAGTGAATATAATAACAACAAAAAAGTGAATGCTACAAGAAGAAGAGGCTATAATTAACTCGTATTTATAGAAAATCCAGAATTATTCTTTCATTTAGCTGGTGCGGAGGCTGAAGTGGAAAGCTGAAGATATTTTTGATGTGTAAGAATTGATATGGGGGCGTTGGTTGGGTGTTTGGGGAATTGTTTATATTTCATGATGTATTTGATTTATCTCATTTAAATATTAATATGAATATTCTTCTCCATTTACAGTTACAATATTTTTTATAATTTTTAATGTTTTTCTTTTGTTGCTTTCAGATATTGTATCAGAAATATTATTTTTTGATATTTTTGAGACGTATGCACAAGTATATTTGACTTTACTTATATACTCTTGTTGAGTCAAGAACACCTTAAAAACTTCAATTCTTTTATGTTTTTCAGAGGCCCTATTTATGTATAATATATTTATGTATATTTATTATAACTATTTATGTGCTCATTTAAATTTAACTTATCACTTACACTTTTTCATTTGAGACAATAAACACAACACTGCTTGTATAATTTTCATTTTTTTCGAAAATTTTAATCGGGGATTCGAAGTTTTTAATTGGGAATGTTTTTCTTTTGCTGCCTCAGAACTTTGTCAGAACTCTCCTCAGAACGTTTCATAACTGCTTCATTCTCACCTAAAATTGATTCAAACGTATCAGTTATTTGCAAAACTCTTTCGTCGTTTTGATAGATTCTGACAACCCTTACTTATAAAAAATACTTGAAAAAAATTTTTAATGGCGGAAAAAGAACTGATTTCTTCTCCTCTTGACCGGAGAAACAATGACATGTTTGTTGTTATAGGAAGAACATTTGCTTCCCTTGTGAAGAAAGTACCCTTGAAAAAGGAAAATCAGCACCAAATTTTACATATTTCTAACATTCAAAGAGCAGTTCGTAGGTAAACGTGCATTACATAAATCTCATATCCTTATTAAGACCTAAAGAAGTTGCTGCAAGTGGAAGCATCTTCAACATCAATGATATCTTCTAATAATTCGGTGACAGTAACATTTTCTATACTCGACGCGACTGTTTTTGATGTACTGACTCGAAAATTGATCTAGATAATCAGCTGCCACGCAATTCTAATACCCTGCTAGCTATTCCTTTGTGGTATCGATTCATAAACGTAACTTTCCTCGATCATTGATAATTTCCAACCGCTGCTTTTTTAATGTTAATTGGTCCCCAGATTTCACAAAGAGAGTTATCTTCAGTTGTCTTCGAAATCAGTAAGCTATATACGATTTCAAAAAACAAGAAAAGTATTTCAGGAATCTTACAAAATTGGTTTCTCCACAACTTGATTAACACATTTTCCATTGCGGTAAAAAAGTTATAATTTTTGCTGTTGGTAGACGAAGATGTATGTACATTTTGTACATAGGCCACAATATTCTTCAGAAACAACAAACCTCCTATTTACATATTTTTTGGTCTGATTAATTGTAACTACAAATTAAAATATTCTTGTCTGAAATCATATTTCTCGAATTTGTGTCCTATTGGATTTTGCTTTAAAGATGAAAGGGAGTAACATTCAAAAGATCAAAATGTTCTAGCATTTGAGAAATACTATATTGCTTAATACACTAACATGCTAAAAACATATCCTCTGCGAAGAATCTGCACCTTTTAACTGCTTGTTATTTTATAAACTTTGAATTCGCATTTTAATACATATTTGTGGATTTGCTTGGTAACATTTTCTATTAGGCTTCTTTGCGGTCCTCTAACTCAGGGGGAGCGCAAGAAAACTCCAAATCGCTCTCTGTGCTAAATGTCAGCCAAAATTGGTAGTAGTTGCTTATTTATAATGTCAATATTGAACTGTGATATTAACAGTAAAAAGCTGTTACCAAAACCATAGTTTAACACCAAAAATGTATTTTTCAAATCTCTTAAATTGTATTTAATAGGTTTTTAATATTTTATAGAGCTCACTACATCGTCACAGAAAAAGGATTCTATTATGAGTTTTACTTTTTTCCTTGTATGACAAAGAACTATTTGTTGCTCCTAAAGAATAATCCAAATCTATTATTTTCTCCCTCTATCTCTCTATTTCTCTATCTATTCTTTTTTTGTTTTACCACTCTTTAGATTCCTTACCTCTTTAGATTCCTTCTCCCATTAGATCCCTTATCTCTTTAGATTCCTTTTCCCTTTAGGTTCCTTATCCTTTAGATTCCTTACTCTGATTTGTTACTTTTTTCTCTATTTCCAACTTGCATACCAGCGTTTCTATTAGTTTAAATAGTTCCTTGTTTGTTATTGACGTACACATCTCTCGTTTGGGTAGCGAAACTGGATCCTCTTTCCAGCTACCTCTATACAGATAATTTGTTAGATGGCCTCCATTGCATGCGCCACTTCCCATCACCAGTGAGTGCTCATGTTTAGTGAGTGGTTTACATCCTATAGTCTTAAGTGATTTTTATACTACCCTGTCATTTTGTAAGTACCATATCTATATAGAAATAAATATATATTTTATCTATCTGGTATAGTATTTTCTAACTTCATATACATGATAACTTCATATACATGATAACAAGGAGAACTGATAGTTCTCCTTGTTATATTCACATAGTGATATTCACATAATTTCACATAATTATATTCACATAATGATTGATAGCTAATAGAAAACCATTAATTTACTATTAAGATACATAGTAGTTGATCCTGAATAAGTCGCAAGCGAGGCCGAAAGTATTGACCTCAAAAATTGCAGAGTCAGTACCAACGCATAAGCCGTCAGAATTCTGCAGGAGTTAAGCAAGCAACCCTCTCGTGACGGCACAGTAATTAATAGACCGCCCTGGAACTAATAGAAGGAAGTCGTTAGGCCTTCAGGGGGTATGTTTGTAAACACAACTTCTAAAACCTTAACCCCTATAACAATTATTGCACCCGTATACACAACGCGATAACGAAGTAAATGTATCTCTAGCTAAATTATAGATTGAATCCAAAGTTATTTTGTCCCAGGAGGTCGCGTATCCTTTATAAATTTATGGCGGATTTTAGATCCCTGCCAGCTATAAACCTGAACGCCAATTAGCAGTGAGTTGGAGAGATACGCAACGCCCACTCGGGGTTTAAAATAGTTTTAAGAACGATGATACCGGTACGGTACCTATATATTGTTTGTTTCCGTATAAGTTAATTTTTTTTGGGTTTTAGATAGACAACGTTATTGATTTTTCCAGACGTTATCGATGACGATTCTTTAGATTATGTATCAAAAATAGGTAGTCCAACTGTTGATAAGGAAAAGAAATATTAAAAGCGGTTTTCCCTTTATTAACTATAAATATAAAGCCAGTGTACCAATTTGTTCTTGGGTATGGGTTGTACGAGATCTCGTGAAAAATGAATATGAGGAGTATCATCCGCAAACAACTACAATCGTTCACTTACAAGGTTATATCCACAGGCTAACTACACAGAAGCTAAATGGTACAATATTTTTGTAGCACGTCGGGAGTCACGACATTACATTTGTCTACAGTGGTATACAAATTTTCAGTGCAAATCTTTAGAACTTTGTTTCTGTGAAAGTTTTTGTAATTCTCTTCTTTTTGTTTCGTTTACAGGTATCTCTTGCCCTTTTAAACTCGGTCCTTTGGAATCTGTTTATATTATATTTCTTAAATTCCAATTCTCTGTTTTGCTATAGAAGTCCACATATATTTATTCCATGCCCAGCATTTTAAAGCAATTGGTGTACGTTCACTGAAAACATATTTCCGCATTCCGCATTCCACATTTACCGACAGGTGAGTAGAAAGAAGATGGACGATAGAATGTTCTACTGGGTCACCTGATCTCAGTCCAAATACTTTTTCCTATGGGGATATCTCAAATCAGTAGTTTACAAAACACCGCCACTAAACCTTCAAGATCTACAAAATCGTATAACAGCTATGTACAGGGATAGCAGGCAAGAGATTCTTTGGAATAAGTGCCCGAGGAATTTCGGCACTGTCTTGAATATTGTATGGTAAGAAATGGTGAACGCTTTTAAACACTTAATAAAAGTAATTCATAGTTTTTAAATAATTTTGTAAAATCTCAATTTCCAAAAATGAAGCACTGCTGCATTCGACATGAAAAGGGATTTCAAATGATGAGTAACTCGTGTGGTAGTTCCATTTAAGATTTTAAAATTGGGGTTGGGGGGACGAACGTATCAACACCTCTTGACTTTATTTTGCCCCATATACAGATACATATATATATATATATATATATATATATATATATATATATATATATATATATATATATATATATATATATATATATATATATATATATATATATATATATATATATATATCTGTATATATATATATATATATATATATATATATATATATATATATATATATATATATATATATATATATATATATATATATATATATATATATATATATATATATATATATCTGTATATATCTGTATATATATATATATATATATATATATATATATATATATATATATATATATATATATATATATATATATATATATATATATATATATATATATATATATATATATATATATATATATATCTGTATATATATATATATATATATATATATATATATATATATATATATATATATATATATATATATATATATATATATATATATATATATATATATATATATATATATCTGTATATATATATATATATATATATATATATATATATATATATATATATATATATATATATATATATATATATATATATATATATATATATATATATATATATATATATATATATATATATATATATATATATATATATCTGTATATGGGGCAAAATAAAGTCAAGAGGTGTTGATACGTTCGTCCCCCCAACCCCTAGCAACCCCAATTTTAAAATTTTAAAATCTTAAATGGAATTTTTTTTATAAACTCCAACTTATGACAGATTGCAACTGAATAATTAAATTTGACATAACAAATTTTTATTTGGATACGTAGTAAACAAGCGCATACCCTACTCAATTTAATTAAATTTGCAAATATCTCGACAACCATCACCTCTACCGTTATTGAGGAAGTATACCTTTTTTACTTAGAAAAGGTCTAGGAATAAATTTTATTCATAAAAAATCGCAGAAGTTTACGGTCAAAAATGTTAAAAATTAAAATTAATAGTGATTACGTACCTAGCGCCCTCTAAGTGATGCATAAAAATGAATACCAGATTATGATATTTCTTAACTAAAAAACCCTCCGTTACCAAATTTTGTGTAAAAAAATTATCTTTTATAAAACGTATTTAAAAAATCCAAAATAAAATTTCAACTTCCGGTTTTAACTTCCGGTCGCAGGTTTATATAAACTTTTTTTATTAGAATTACTACAGGAATACCTCCCTGAAATATTTTAACGTACTTAAGTCACACCCTGTATAGTGAATAAAAATGATTGTAAAAAAATGCCTGTTGCTCTCGATTGTGCCTATACTATTATGCCCTGTGACCTCGAAAATTAGTAAAAATAGGCCCATTTTCTGATTTTTAATATATTTAAATCAATAATTCGATTTTTTAAGTATTTCTCTATTTATCTTTTTCCAGACGGATTTTCAGATTGTAGCGAATTATTTATGAAATAGAATTATTGATCTAAACAATATTAAAAATCAGAAAATGCTCAGTTTTCCTCATTTTTAAAGTCTGGGCACTACTTAATGTTGACCGATTTGTTTAAAAATGTACGTGCATTACTTTTAGGTATATAGGCACAATTAAGAGCCACAGGCATTTGCAAATTGCGATTTTCATATTTTTGACACCCTAGATCCTAGCACCCTAGGGTAGCATCATGCATTATAACTGTCTACAAACAATTTACTACTTCTGTGCAATTCAGTTATTTCCGATGTATTTCTCCACATTATTAATATTAAGACGTGATTTAGACTTAGAAATAAAATCAGTTATCGGTAAAGGATCCTACCTCTTTAATTTGAGAAGGAGATAATCCAGTGGCCCACTTAATAGAACTTTAAACACAACGCGTTCACCCTATCCTCCTCAAAAATCCCCAACAATATTTTATCTAACCGTATTTCACTATAACACCGTTACTCAGCCGCCACTCAACAGTATTCCACAAAGCCACACTTAATATTCATCAAAGTGAACCACCAACTGCAGACACCCACATCAGCACGTTCATTTAAGCATTGACAATAAACCTTTTTTACTGCGGTTAATCCTTTCTGCACTCCGTGTTATCCTGAAACAGGCGGCGTATTTCTCACTTTGGAAAGCAGCGGCGCGGCAACCGACAACGACAGCCGAAAATACATTGGGGTGAATATGACGGGCCATACGGAGCACGTGGATCGCGGCTCGGCGCATGGAAAGTGGGTCTGCGGGCCGCTCCTCCGCCAAAATCAGGCGGCGGTATGTAGGTAGACGGGCCTGGTGCCCATCAGATACGGGCAGGATGCAGGTACTTGTACGGAGTGGAGTATGCCTACGTTTGTGTATTTTATCATGAGGGGAAGCATGAGACTGGCGGATTTCGTATTTCTGCTTAAAAATTAAGAAATAGTTCTTCTGGATGATATATTCAGTTCCAAATTGACTGAAACCGCATAGCTTGAAGCCTCTGCTATAATGTATAATAATAATAATAATAATAATAATAATAGGTTTCATCACCAAACCAAGGCTGCAAAAAGTTAAACTATTTCAATCGATGTAGATTACATGTAGTTTTTCGAAGAGGTAAAGGATAGTGTATATATTTGTAAATATTGTCCTGACAGACCCAAGGCAACGTCAAATGCCTCAACGAAATTGCCAGGTGGCAGTCAACAGGATGTACCATAGATAAGAATGGTACTGTCAAAATTGGAAAGTTGCTTTTTATTTCACATTTGCAAAATAATTTAAATTATCTCTATATTATCACACGTATAATATACCTCAAATTTTAGAGGCCAAGCTTTATGTTTAATTCGGAATAACGTAATATGAACAGTTAGATAGTCCGGTTTAAAAATATATCAAAGTAGCTTATGTATTAGAATGTTAATGTTTCAAACAGGCAAACAGGTTTCAAAGTCAAAATTCTCCAATACTATCTGCTTCGATCCTCCGACGGGCACCGGCAGCTACCATAGGCGTAGAATTTATTCAACAGTCGGAGGTTAAGTAATAAGTGAGCGCTTCAGTTGTTAATTTGATTCATACAACTATAAAGTAGCTAAGTATATGTAAGATTTACTTGTGAATAATTAAAAGAAAAAAACTACTCCACGTAACAGTTGTTAATAATTTCTACAGCTTTTGTTAGGCGCTACTCAACGCCACATACTTATAATATATAAAATGCTAAACAAAAAAATATCAAAATTTATTTCTTTGCAGTATTGACTGAATTCGACATAATGGGAAGAGCATCACTTATGCGAAACACCTGACTCTTCGTAAGTGCCTTTGGGAAATCATACTAACCGTTTTAATTATTTCCAAATTATATAATTTATTTTTGTTGGTTATGGTTTAATTGATTCAAATATTTTGTCTCCATTTTTACAATGCATATCGTGTAATGTCAATGACGAATGATGGAATGCCTGACTCTCATCTGTTTTCCTAATATAGGTTTCGCAATCGGCGTCAACCACAACCAATATTATTTAGTCAGCACATACTATATCGTTTGAATACAATGTTTTGAATACAATTTTGCGTGAGAACGGTACAACCCTTAAGGTTCGCGATGCTTATACTATTTTTTTATACGATCGCAATAAATAAGAAATTAAATACGTATGTATAACATACATACGTATTTAATTTTTTATTTAATCAATCAAGAATGACCAAAATCGAAAAAAAACATGTACTTACTGTTCCAATTTCTGTAAGTAATTGCACAAACTGCACATTTAATTTTAACATCAATAAATAGATTTAAAAATACATCTTTGATGTAATTGTTATGAAGATAATAAATTTGTTTATGTGCTTGATGTAGGTCTGTAAAGTAAGGTGTATTTGAGCTGTCAATAGACAAGTGTTAACTTTTTTCACTTTCTTCTTGCTACTGGATAGGGCTGGAACCTTTGATGTAACTGTAACACTCGGAGTAGTTTCCACAAACACCAAAACACTTTCACTTCGCTCGACGCGCGTTTCGCCAACCAAGTTGGCATCATCCGGAGACGATTAAAACTGAGAGTTTTAATCGATAGTAGCTTGGATAGTATTATAAATAGTATTATACCGGGTGTCAACGAGATAATTTCAATTTCTTTATGTGTTAACTGATCGAGATTAAACTTGACATGTTGAATGCGTCACATGTTATCACTACGACAGTTTTGTATACACTTTTCCAGTTATACACTGTATATTTCCCATTTTCGGAATCTAGTGCACATTCTACATATGACTGTACCATATTTCTTGTATGTTTACACCATTTCGAATTTTGACAGTCAATTTAAATTTTTCTGTAGTTATTAATATACATATTTTATGCAGCTATAATTATTGTTGTAATATTTATAAAAAATCAAGGAAGTATACGTATTGGATTTTTTGTTTCTGATTGAGGTCCGAAGTTGATACACTTTTATTCACAACTGCTTAATCAGACCTATTTTGTTTTAAATAATTTAAACTAATAGTAGGTACAAATATTCTTTAATTAACGAAAACAACAATATCCGAATCACCAATAGAAATTGCCCTAATAAATTCACAAATTGAATCAAGTTCGCAGAGTGTTCACATTGCACATCTAACCACTTCTTTACTCGGAAAACGTTTTCTTTGACATTACGTAATTCTCCAGGAGTTACACCGGTAATGCGTCTGGTATCCGATTCTGCAATATTTCAAGTATTGCTGGTGGTACACTACATTTTTTATGTGGCCCCACAAAAAAACGAGTGGAGTAGGTTCGGTGAACAAGGAGGCCATCGAATTGGTCCATTAGTGGCAACTACTATCCAAAATTTCGCTGTAAATCATTTGCTACCACATGTGCATTGCAGCATTTAAAAATGCCTAAAGAAATACATACGGTGTATTAATTAAATACATACGGTGTAATCCACGCATATATTAATATCGCTCTGTGCTGCTCTCCTCCTACAACAATAGAATTCTTATCGAAAATAAAACTTAGCAAACGGTCGGTGATATGTACTCGAAGGAGTTGGTGTTTTCAAAGTATAAATAATAATACACAAACCATAGCTTCTCTGGTTTTTTACAAATTATGTTAGATTAATGCTTAAAAAACCCAAAAATTATTTTAGCGAAGTGTAGTTATAAGAGGCTTCTTATTAATTACTGCATATCGAGTGTAACGTATAAGGCCTCCCAACACCTAAGGTGAGTCCCACCATTTTTATTTGTTTTAATTTCGAGGTGCCACTAGTTACGAATATTTACTACTGGTCAACTTCCACCACTCTCCTACTTCCATCCCAGAAACAGGTAAGCCATAAATTTCGAATATCTTTTAAATTATCATCTCATAAATTACTATCTTTAAATTGCTTTCTTATAGTTCAATTGGCGCCCCCGGAATAAGTAACTATATTATTTGATTTTCAAAACATTTTCAACATTCAAAAAAGACCCCACGGCTAAAGGTCTCCAACAAAAAACAACGAGTAACCGTATGTAAGAACCTTACATGTGTAAATAAGTACGATATATCATTATGGGTTGGGGCACAGCCCGTTGAAAATAAAGACGTCTATTTTCCGCCAGCTGCCAAATTGCAAGATGCCAAATTCCTCAATTGGATTCTCTAAAAATTCTAAATATCGGCCCAAACATTTACGCCAAATCTCTCTTGGAAATTCCATTGGTTCATTCTATGGTAGGTTTCTACTAACCAGTACTTAATATTTTGCCTGTCAAACATACAATTGTTGGTAAACCGGGATTTATTTGAATACATAGTGCCAAAAATGTGAGATGTGAAATGTGAAAATGAAAATTAAAAATGTTGTTATTATTGTTAGGCATAAATCAGTTAAAGTCGTCGGTCCAAATCGCCGACACACAATTATTGTTCATAGCGTAACCCGTGTTTTTTCAATATGCGCCTAGATGATTCTTGGCTAAGATACGATTCTTGGCCGATTTCCCTTGTGGATGCTGTGGGATTCATATTCATAAACGTTAACTTCCACCGCCTCACTGACAATAAATTTATCTTGTTGCACATCTTGAGACTCTTCACGCGTCTTTCTAATTAAGAAAGTTATACTGCCGCGATGGATGGTAACGTCGGCGTCGATAAGGATATTCTTCTTGATACACACGTTCGGCTTATGCAGCGTTTGTGTCTCATTGTCCATACATTATTAAAGTATCGACTTGCTCAATTCTTGAAACATAACTTTTATGATTAGAGATTTAAAAATTAGATAAAACTTAACGAATCGAGCTCAAAAGGTATGTTGATAATAATTTTCAAACTGACAAGACATACTACTTATATTTTTATATATAGTTTATAAAGATATATTTAATATATATTATGTTTTATATATTTTGTTATATTTTAATCTGCCATAGTATACTCGATACATTTTCAGATATTGCAAATTGCAACATCAAAATAGGTAATTACTATTTATTTAATTAAGAGTATGTTTTTGTTTAGCATTTACACATTTTTCAGTTCAATTCTATACTTAGTATTAGACTATTTCTACGAGTATACTTACTCTAGTATGAATCTCATTTAAACACTATTACGTATAAATTAAATTCTTCTAGTTGCACTTTGAAATTAACCATATTCTCATATAACTTAAGTATTTTCTTTAATACGTCTTTATATACCAAGTTAAAATCAAATTCGAATATTCTATCAATTGTTACCCTTGAAATTCTGAAGTTCCTACCTATGAATATATTTGTATCTATTTCTGGAAAGACTCATGACGTTTTCACGAAGGACCGATTACACTCATTAATAATTAAATAGTGCTCCATTAAATATAACATTGGAAGGCCTATCATAGCTACTTTGGAGGACAGCTCACAAATTAGTAGATTTCTAAACGGACCGTTTAAGGAATTTATTTATTAATCTGCATTACTAAGCTCAACGTGAAAA